>NLAL01000067.1:0-81158 GCA_002374735.1 Metschnikowia sp. 13-106.1
TAGATTTCAGCCATACTAGAAGTGGGTAGCTGCGACACTCACGTCACTTTGGATATCTTTAAACCTCCTCAATAATAGTAATAACTATGTTTATCACAGGAGTTATAATGTTTACTTTATACTCTGTAATATTCTACACTCAATGTTTACTCTGTCATATTCTACACCAATGTTTACACTCAATGTTACTCTATACTCTATATTCTACCCTAATGTTTACTCTGTAATAATCTACACTCAATGTAATAGAGTACTAGTGAGCAGGAGAAGAGTATAGCGATAAGATTATAGTGGATTGGGACCTGGGTAGATCGCATACCGTTGACGATTGATTCGGATGGTGCTTGATACTCTAAGGTACCACTACCTCTCCAGGTAATCACTAGAACTCTATGGTAGTGACACGAAGGCTATAGTGAAGAGATGATATATCAATGACCAGAAGATGACTATCAATGACCAGAAGATGACTTTGGTAATTACTAGACTAATGTAGTGGTGAATAGACACTAGAAACTACACTATCTCAATGTTTACTTTATACTCTGTAGTATTCTACACTCAATGTTTACTCTGTCATGTTCTACACTCAATGTTTACACTCAATGTTACTCTATACTCTGTAATATTCTACACTAATGTTTACTTTATACTCTACACTAATGTTTACTCTATACTCTGTAATATTCTACACTCAATGCTTTATACTCTGTAATAATCTACACTAATGTTTACTTTATACTCTGTAATATTCTACACTAATGTAGCCACTCGAAAATTCTTCCTTCACGGAAAACCGCAAAACTGGTTCCACAGGCAACACCCAACGGGGCCATGCGCAGAAACTTTGCAGCTCAAAGAAGCAATGAAGGCTGCTGCGTCTCAAAAGCAGTCAAACATGGCTTCGTTGAGTGGATCCGCATCTACGAACTCCAGTACTATTGATTCCCCAAGCCGTCCACTAACCAGTGAAGATTCAATTCCACTCGATTCAATTCCACTCGATTCAATTCCACTCGATTCAATTCCACCCGATTCAATTCCATCTGATTCAATTCCATCTGATTCAATTCCACCCGATTCAATTTTCAACAACACGCTTCTTCCACCGGTACCCACATTTGGCCAAAGCTCTCCTGACCGAGGCCATCAATGTCGTGGATGGCACTTTCGCCCCAATTCCCGTAAAAGTGACAATAATTCCAACTGGCGTTCTCAACAGCTGCCAGAGGCGGATCTGGTGCCAAAAACCACCAAAAAACCATTTCAAAAACCACCAAAAAACCATTTCAAAAACCACCAAAAAACCATTCCAACAACAACCAAAAAACCATTTCAACAACAACCAAAAAACCATTCCAACAACAACTTGACCCACCTTCATTCTTTATCCCCGGCCACAAGAATAACAATAGCTTCCTAGGAGGAGGTAATTCGTCCTTTATACTTGTCATACTCTACACTCAATGTTTAATTTATACTCTACACTCAATGTTTAATTTATACTCTACACTCAATGTTTATTTTATACTCTACACTCAATGTTTAATTTATACTCTACACTCAATGTTTAATTTATACTCTACACTTAATGTTAGACCCACCATGGGTGAACACACTACCCATAGAGGTATTTTTAGAGCCTACGAATGCCAATGACTTGTCCAATGGGTCATACCCCGTGACTTGGATCCATACTTTCACCTTACCTCGTGACATGGCTCCACTTCTCTGGTACTCACAGGCTAACTATATAAGTACTGATTCTCACTTCTTGGAAGTCCACCAATGAACATAACCCCAGTACTAGACTATAGACTAGAATAGACTATAGACTAGAATAGACTAGAATACATTATAAAATATAGACCACAGAGTAGGTTAGCTATGTAAGTACTCGGATTCCCACCTATTGGGGATCCATCGGCGAATAAACATACAAAACAGAGCACTGGACGTAACCAGAATCTAACAAAAGCAGTTTCGTATGGTTTAAAGTGGTTTAGTGCAATTTAAAGCAGTTTGGTATAGTTTAAAGCGGTTTAGTGCAATTTAAAGCGGTTTAGTACAGTTTAAAGCAGTATAGTACAATTTAAATGCTGTATAGTACAATTTAAAGCAGTATAGTACAGTTTAAAGCAGTATAGTACAATTCAAAGCAGTATAGTACAATTTAAAGCAGTTTCGTATAGTTTAAAGCAGTATAGTATAGTTTAAAGCAGTATGATACAATTTAAAGCAGTATAGTACAGTTTAAAGAAGTATAGTACAGTAATGTGAAGGGCTCTAACAGGAACAAGAAATGGAATACCCATATCAAGCTATAGCTGCCTTATCAGTATAATCAGTTTCATATCAATGAAAGTAACTAGGAGATTACCTGCAGGAAGAACACTCTAACAGCAGTATCTGTTGAGTGTTTGCACACGCCTTCACGTAGTCGTAGTTTGGAAACGTTATGACGTTAGCGTCCAATATTTCTCTCTAATATGGTTCTTCAGGGTTGATCTCCAGTCACTTATATTCTTCCTAAACTAGATATTACTGATGTTATTCTCACAATTGAAACCGCTCAAACCAGAACGTGCTATTGTTTCTGTGCTAATCACACGTCCTTTTCTCTAAAAGTATTTAAGTACCTCCGATTCTTCCCTCGGAGGAATCATGGCCAAATGAACATAGTAAATAGAGTACCTGACGAAACCGGAATCTAACATTAATAGTAATATAGTCATAGTAATATAGTCATAGTAATATAGTCATAGTAATATAGTCATAGTAATATAGTCATAGTAATATAGTCATAGTAATATAGTCATAGTAATATAGTCATTGTTAGATTCCGGTTTCGTCAGGTACTCTGTTTACTATGTTCATTCGCCGAGGATTCCCTAGGCAGGAATCTGAGGTACTTATATACTTTTAGAGAAAAAGGGCTTGCGATTTAGCACGAGAACAATAGCACTGAACGCCGTCCCAACATCGTGCGATGTTGGGTCTTAGCGTCTTGGCATGGCCATTGTTAGGATCAGACAGTGAGGGCTTAAAATACCTCCATAGGTAGGTCACTACCTGGTGGATCTAACATAATTATAAATTAAATACAAGATAAACCCAATATCATAGGTATATATCTAAAAAAAGTAATGGATTATGTGGAGCTAAGCATTCTTTAAAACCTACCAAAATTGAAGGTGTACCAATTAACTCATTTATCGAATGATTAGCAGAATCTAAATTACCACACTCTTTTGCTCACCACCAAAAAGTACATGCATTGTGCTACGGCCATCGACTCCAAAATCTTAGTGGAGCTAGCACCTAAATTCTTCAAGTTCAAGAGGGAGACCATGCCAATTTTTCAGAAACCAAAAAGAAGCAAAAGATCGTCCCACTCTTCGATCGTTAAGCCGAAAAAAAAAAAAAAAAAAAAAAAAAAAAAAAAAAAAAAAAGAAAAAAAAAAAAAAAAAAAAAAAAAAAAAAAAAAAAAAAAAAAAAAAAAAAAAAAAAAAAAAAAAAAAAAAAAAAAAAAAAAAAAAAAAAAAAAAAAAAAAAAAAAAAAAAAAAAAAAAAAAAAAAAAAAAAAAAAAAAAAAAAAAAAAAAAAAAAAAAAAAAAAAAAAAAAAAAAAAAAAAAAAAAAAAAAAAAAAAAAAAAAAAAAAAAAAAAAAAAAAAAAAAAAAAAAAAAAAAAAAAAAAAAAAAAAAAAAAAAAAAAAAAAAAAAAAAAAAAAAAAAAAAAAAAAAAAAAAAAAAAAAAAAAAAAAAAAAAAAAAAAAAAAAAAAAAAAAAAAAAAAAAAAAAAAAAAAAAAAAAAAAAAAAAAAAAAAAAAAAAAAAAAAAAAAAAAAAAAAAAAAAAAAAAAAAAAAAAAAAAAAAAAAAAAAAAAAAAAAAAAAAAAAAAAAAAAAAAAAAAAAAAAAAAAAAAAAAAAAAAAAAAAAAAAAAAAAAAAAAAAAAAAAAAAAAAAAAAAAAAAAAAAAAAAAAAAAAAAAAAAAAAAAAAAAAAAACCAGGACTCGTGTAGACTCACGCCACAGGTGGAAGAAAAGAAGAAGGCTTTAGGCCTCTTGCACCAGTAACTAGGACATTGAAAAAGTCTCTACTAGAAAGTTATCAATATATAATAATATTAAAATTCATGAATGTCAAAGTAATTTTCATACAAAATTCATGAATACTTTTCATATCAAAATTCATGAATACTTTTCATACAAAATTCATGAATACTTTTCATACAAAATTCATGAATACTTTTCATACAAAATTCATGAATGTCAAAATAATTTTCTTATCAAAGTACTCTTTCAATACCCAAGGAATTTATCCAATATACAGTTTTGTCCAAATAAACTCTAGTGAATTTTCAGCAGAACATGTTCTATAGTTTCCCTTACTTTAAAACAATATATGCAGAAATATCCACCTTTGCATGCTGCGCCCATAATATGTGGACGACTATGGGGCATTAAAAGATTTGTCATTCCCTACCTTCTGCTGGATATTTAGTCGCCCAATCATGGCACCTATTACCAATGCCTTTAACAATGCCAAGGTCCTAATATATGACCATCTCAGCGTATACAACGCGTCGCCATCGTTGCTTATAAAATATCATCTTTAATTCATGACCCGAATTCTCGGTTGTGCTTAGATATCCTCCAACACCCAAACACCCAATACAACTGCAAAGAGGAGTCTAAAAAAATCTGGATTAAAAATACTTAGTACCACGTGTATGTAGTAGGATTAGAGATTGTAGCCGAGCTTATTTCAAATTGCAGCGAAGCATATAGTTTTACATTAATTATTCTATTGTAGGATAATAATACTACCAGCAAATAAAGTACTTAATCAAACAATGGTAGTTAAAACTAACACATAACTAATTAATTGAGATATAGAATGTTTCATGGTCTGTACCTTTAGTTGTATTTCCGGGTTTAGTTTATTTGAAAGATGAGCTATGGAAAATTAGCTATGCATAATTAGCATTTAAACCTAGTGTATTAAGTTTTGATGAAGATACAAGAACTAAATTGTATTTCGAATTGAATGTGTTAATTTGTTAATTTGTTAATTTGTTAATTTGTTAATTTGTTAATTTGTTAATTTGTTAATTTGTTAATTTGTTAATTTGTTAATATGTTAATATGTCAATATGTCAATATTTCAATGTCAATATGTCAATATGTCAATATGTCAATATTTCAATGTCAATATTTCAATGTCAATATGTCAATGTCTCTATACTCATGGAGGTGGTGTTCGTGACTGCCGATGGAAACCAGAGATGGGTCCGTGTTGCTGATGAGACCACTGAAATTGAGAGTCTCATTATTCCTTCTGTCATCGAGGAACACAATAAATGGGCAAGAAGATGGACCCAGAGTCCATGACTAACCCTAACATAAATCCTAAACCGTTCTTTTAATGGAGTTTGTAGGGTTGAATGGCATTGAGTTCAATCGGTACTGCATCTAGCACAAACAACCAACACAACAAAATGCCCTATAGGAAATCTTTTAATAAACCATTGAACTGCTCAATATATTGTGCTTTTGAAGGCTATAAATCCCGGAAAATGAGTATGTCCTGCATCTAGCACACCTGCCCCCAACATCACATTCACTTGTTTTATAGGAGGGAAATTGTAGGAAGATCCAGAAAAAACTGAAACATTCATACACCTTGTCTTTTTTTTTTTGTTTTCAAATTAGCGGTTGATTCTGGTTGATAATAACCCGTTCCTGCATCTAGCACAAATACGCTGAACTAACCCAACACATTCAAAGGCCTTAAAGATCAACATTTCATAGACCACTAACGTACCATTGAAGCTTGTAAGGCTGACTTTTGACATGTTATAATATCCTTTATATTTTAAAGTACTGCATTTAGCACCAGACCACATCCGGTATATTCACAGGTTGGAAATCGTTGTAGGAACTCCTCATAGCATGAACCTCCCATTAACGATTAAAGATTAACACCTTATCATTAAAGCGAGAAGGGTCATGTGATTCTTGTTTTTATGTAATCCTGCATATAACACTCACCCATCAACATATTCACAACTTCTAGGAGGCCTTTTCATCAATCACTTATAGGAAATAACTTATAGGAAACACATTCCATATCCATAAACGATGAACAAATTACCCTTGAAGCAAAAAAGAATATGAAACTCTGTTCTCTTTACGAGACCTGTATATAACACACAATCCTTTCCCAACCTCTAGAACACTTTTTCACCAATCACTTACAAAAACGACCTTCCGACTCCACTTTGAAACCCTTTGCGGATGGAACCGCCCGCTTTTCAATGTCCATATCTTGTCTCAAAGTCCATACCCTGTCTCAAAGTCCATACCCTGTCTCAAAGTCCATACTCAATGTGTGAGACCTGTTAATTACCCAATCAAAACTATTCGTTGATTCCCAGAAAGAGGAGCCATCCGTAATAATAAACTCAGAAAAAGACCAGTCAGGCTCCGTGAACGGTGTACCAGAAAGGGGCGTAGTAGTTCAGTTCCGAATGACTGGGCACGTGAGCTCAATTCCTCGGTAGTCCACCCATCTTGGATCTAACACCATCACTATACTGACTATAGTCAATATTCAGTCTCAATAGTCAGTCTCAATAATCAGTCTCAATATTCAATAGTCAATACTTAATCTATAGTTAATAGTCAATAGTCAGTCTCCATGTTCATACTCATACTCATACTCAATCTATATTCATACTTATACTCATACTCATACTTATACTCAATAGTCAGTCTCAATAGTCAATAGTCAATGTCTCCATATTCATACTCAATCTATAGTCAATACTCATACTCAATCTATAGTCAATACTCATACTCAATCTATAGTCAATACTCATACTCAATACTCAATACTCATACACAATCTATAGTCAATAGTCAATAGTCAATGTCTCCATATTCATACTCATACTCATACTCAATACTTATACTCAATAGTCAATGTCTCCATATTGATACTCAAAACTCAATACGCATACTCAATCTATATTCATACTCATACTCAATCTATATTCATACTCATACTCAATACTCATACTCAATCTATATTTATACTCAATAGTCAATAGTCAATAGTCAATAGTCAATACTTAATCTATAGTTAATAGTCAATAGTCAATGTCTCCATATTCATACTCATACTCATACTCATACTCATACTCATACTCATACTCATACTCATACTCATACTCAATCTATATTCATACTCATACTCAATCTATATTCATACTCATACTCATACTCATACTCAATAGATCTGTAGAACGAATCTTTAAAATAAAAATAATAATGTCTAAAATAGATAGGGAGATCAGATTTAAGGTTGGGGAATTATCATTAATAAATCTTAAAGCAAAATCTAATAGATATATTTTAGTAGTAGTCAATAATTTTATTGGTGTGCTGTTGTTTTGGGAAGTTATTTTTGGGGTGATGTTTAAGGGTGGTGTTTAAGGGTGGTGTTTTGGGGTGGTGAAGAAATTTGGGACAGATGGAGGCGGAGATCTAGCTAATATAGCAAAAGTTTTAGCAGTCTATTCAACCATGAATAACAACTTTATATACATGTATATTCTTATTGTCCTATGTTTTTATGACAAACGTAGTCGAACACGAATGTTTAGGACTGGTTATTTTGATTTTAAAATTATAAAAATTAATGTCTTAAATGGTACTTGATTTTAAAATTATAAGAATTCAATGTCTTAAATGGTAATTGATTTTAAAAAAAATTAATATCTTAAATGGTAATTGATTTTAAAAAAAATTCAATATTTTAAATGGCAATTGATTTATCGAATTAGCTAAATCAGAAAAAGGAAGTTCCCAATTTACCCCAGCTAGATTGCTAGAAATACCTAAAGCAAATGGTAAAGTACGTACTTTAAATATTACTTCTCCAAAGGATATAATTGTTCAAAAAGCTAACATTATTATTCTTGAGTAGATTTTTTGACCTACATAACTATCAAGGAAAACGTGTATGCAAAACTCAGCACGGTAACAATAGTGGTGAAGTTGATAAGGTCTTTATTGCCATTGTTAGGATATGACAGCATATGATTAATTACCAAAATACGTAGTGCACTACTACGGTGGAAAACAGATACTATTGATTTGAACTATTGATTTATTGATCTATTGAACTATTGCTGCTGAGACTAGTATTTACGTGTCTTGTTGACTGTTGACTGTTGAATGTTGACTATTGAATGTTGACTATTGAATGTTAACTGTTGACTGTGGAATGTTAACTGTTGACTGATTACTCTGAATGCTTCATTACATGAATAATCTATCAATTCCTTTCACTGCTGACTGCTACTGTTTATCTCCTCGATGACTATTCTATCATAGTCTAACCATTTGGACTGTGATTACTTGACAGCAAGTCGACTGCTTTAGTGTGCTGTTCATCGATTATGGTGTTAATTCAATTTAATATTTTATTAATATGTTATTTATTAATATGTTATTTATTAATATGTTATTTATTAATATGTTATTTATTAATATGTTATTTATTAATATGTTATTTATTAACATCTTATTTATTAATATGTTATTTATTAATATCTTATTTATTAATATGTTATTTATTAATATGTTATTTATTAATATGTTATTTATTAATATGTTATTTATTAATATGTTATTTATTAATATGTTATTTATTAATATGTTATTTATTAATATGTTATTTATTAATATGTTATTTATTAATATGTTATTTATTAATATGTTATTTATTAATATGTTATTTATTAATATGTTATTTATTAATATGTTATTTATTAATATGTTATTTATTAATATGTTATTTATTAATATGTTATTTATTAATATGTTATTTATTAATATGTTATTTATTAATATGTTATTTATTAATATGTTATTTATTAATATGTTATTTATTAATATGTTATTTATTAATATGTTATTTATTAATATGTTATTTATTAATATGTTATTTATTAATATGTTATTTATTAATATGTTATTTATTAATATGTTATTTATTAATATGTTATTTATTAATATGTTATTTATTAATATGTTATTTATTAATATGTTATTTATTAATATGTTATTTATTAATATGTTATTTATTAATATGTTATTTATTAATATGTTATTTATTAATATGTTATTTATTAATATGTTATTTATTAATATGTTATTTATTAATATGTTATTTATTAATATCTTATTTATTGTATGTCTCTAAGCCATGATCGTATGCTTCCTTTATAGTACATATCGGAAAAAATGCCGACTGATTTAGCCGATTCAAGACACTGCTATACAACACCTTGCATCTACCCACATCACTCTTGAGCCTTTGACGTTTCAAAACCGTTTCCCAGAAAATTCAGACCACATTCTACCGTGTTTCATAACCTATGACCTCGTAAAAAAGTACCCCACTTCGGTGTTAAAGAAGTGGGTGTGTATGGGGCCAATGTCATAGACTGTTGCTTAATACTACTTCATACTACTCTATACTCTCGACTCTATACTCTCTACTACTACTATAATACATAATCTACTCTCTACTACTATACTACTCTACTACGTTACAAGTATGATCTACTCCACTACTAAACTACTGTATACCACTCTCTACTATACTACTATACTAGTGTAATCTATTCTATACTCTACTACTACTAGTCTAGTAGTGTTACAGTCCAGATATTATTAAGTGGTACTAATAGTGTAGTATTAAGTGGTACTTGTATTATTAAGTGGTACTAATAGTATTAAGTGGTACTAATAGTGTAGTATTAAGTGGTACTAATGGGTGAGCAACATTTTATAAGGTGTAATTTGAACTTATATTTTTGAAGAAATTATGGTGTCGGGAGACATGTTGGTATGTCCCAGTTGACATTTCGGTACTCTTAGATATTGGCGTCATTTGCATGCCAAAAGGTCTCGAGGACTTCGCTCAAGATCTAAAGAATGTGTGACGCTTATCGAATACTTCTCCTGCTGCAGACGTTTCGGGTTCTTACCCTTGATTGGTTGCCAACGGTTTTTCTTAGCACCCAGTAACGTCACCCGCATGTCTACATTTATATTCTACTCTACTCTACTCTATACTCTACTCTACTATATACTCTATATTCTATACTCTACTCTATACTCTACTCTATACTCAATACTCTACTCTACTCTACTCTATACTCTATACTCTACTCTACTCTACTCTATACTCTATACTCTACTCTCTACTCTCTACTCTGTATCTATACTCTCTACTCTATACTCAATACTCTACTCTATATTCTACTCTATACTCTATATTCTCTACTCTCTACTCAATACTCTACTCAATACTCTACTCAATACTCTATATTCTCTACTCTACTCTACTCTACTCAATACTCTATATTCTCTACTCTACTCTACTCTACTCTCTATACTCTACTCATGCGCCCTAAAGTCCAGCCTCAATCTCTTGTACACCACTGAGTCTACCTAGTGCACGCACCAAATCCAGTGCACTCACCACCAATTGGTCCCCACTAATACACCTCACTAACTCACCACAAATAATAAACACATTTGAACCATGAACCATGAACCATTTAATCTATATTGTCACAATATATACGATCATCAATTAATTAACCCACAAAACAATATCTATAATGTCTATAGTGTATGTATTAAATATTGGTGTAGTGAAAATATTGGTGTAGTGAGATAATTGGTGGAATATTGGTGTATTGAGATAATTGGTGGAATATTGGTGTAGTGAGATAATTGGTGGAATATCGGTAGTGAGATAATTGGTGTAGTGAAAATATTGGTGAGAATATTAGCGTACAGTAGTCAGCATATGAATGGGATTGCTCTCAGGGAGAGATCTCATAGGCCCGCGGAGGACAGGAGCGGCGCCGGCATATAACCCCCGGTCGTGGACCCACCGCGCGCCCACTGGCCAATCACCGTGCGCTCTCAACACCTTTCTCCGGCCGAATCTGGTTGATTTTTCGCGCGCCCTCGCTCTCACTGCAATATATTACTGAAACAATTTTCCCCGTCCTCTTTTTCTTCCTCCACCTGACTTTTCCCACTCTTATAAGTCGCCATGTTGTCAGCTCGTTCTGTCTTACGTACTGCCGCCCGTGCAGCCTCCGTTTCTAGAATGCGTGTTGTATGTATACAATTGGCTGTCATGGTAAACCATGGCTACTCAATATGGTCATAGAACCACCAACTTGTCCATACAATCACCAACCAGTGTCCATGGACATAGCATTACCAATTACCAATCTCCATGTGATTGTACATTAAAGAATGCTCATGGGTTTCGATTGACTCTTGAATCATCCTCTTTGGTTGACTGATTGTTGAGCCTCCGATCCATTGGTTGGTGAATGCCTGTTCCTAATTGGTCAATGCCTGTTCCTGATTGGTCAATGCCCGATCTTGATTGATCATCTCTGAATTCTTGTACTAACATTAGACTCGTCCAGCCTTCACTGCTGTTCGTTACGCTTCTGCCAAGGCTGCCCCTACTGAGGTCTCGTCCATCTTGGAGGAGAGAATCAGAGGTGTTTCTGAGGAAGTCAACTTGAACGAAACCGGTAGAGTTTTGTCTGTCGGAGACGGTATCGCCCGTGTCTTTGGTCTTAACAATGTCCAGGCCGGTGAGTTGGTCGAGTTCTCCTCCGGTGTCAAGGGTATGGCCTTGAACTTGGAGGCCGGCCAAGTCGGTATTGTGTTGTTCGGTTCCGATGCTTTGGTCAAGGAGTCCGAGCCCGTCAAGAGAACCGGAAAGATTGTGTCTGTCCCAACTGGTCCTGAGTTGTTGGGTCGTGTGGTTGACGGTTTGGGTAACCCAATCGACGGTAAGGGTCCTTTGAACAACTCTTCCACCGCCAAGGCTGAGGTCAAGGCCCCAGGTATCTTGCCAAGAAGATCCGTGCACGAGCCAATGCAAACCGGTTTGAAGTCTGTTGACGCTTTGGTGCCAATTGGTAGAGGCCAAAGAGAGTTGATTATCGGTGACAGACAAACCGGTAAGACCGCCGTCGCCTTGGACACCATCTTGAACCAAAAGAGATGGAACAACGGCTCTGACGAGTCCAAGAAGTTGTACTGTGTCTACGTTGCCGTGGGTCAAAAGAGATCCACCGTGGCTCAATTGGTCAAGACCTTGGAGTCCCAGGATGCCATGAAATACACCATCATTGTGGCCGCCACTGCTTCCGAGGCTGCTCCTTTGCAATACTTGGCTCCTTTCACCGCTTGTTCCATTGGTGAGTGGTTCAGAGACAACGGCAGACACGCTTTGATCATCTACGATGACTTGTCCAAGCAAGCCGTGGCTTACCGTCAATTGTCTTTGTTGTTGAGAAGACCTCCAGGAAGAGAGGCTTACCCTGGTGATGTTTTCTACTTGCACTCTCGTTTGTTGGAGAGAGCTGCCAAGATGTCCGAGGCTAACGGTGCCGGTTCCTTGACTGCTTTGCCTGTCATTGAGACCCAAGGTGGTGATGTGTCTGCTTACATTCCAACCAACGTCATTTCCATTACCGACGGTCAAATCTTCTTGGAGGCCGAGTTGTTCTACAAGGGTATCAGACCAGCCATTAACGTCGGTTTGTCCGTGTCCCGTGTGGGATCCGCTGCCCAGGTCAAGGCCATGAAGCAAGTCGCCGGTTCCTTGAAGTTGTTCTTGGCTCAATACAGAGAAGTCGCCGCTTTCGCCCAATTCGGTTCCGACTTGGACGCCTCCACCAAGCAAACCTTGGCCAGAGGTGAGAGATTGACCCAGTTGTTGAAGCAAAAGCAATACAGCCCATTGGCTGCTGAGGAGCAGGTTCCTGTGATTTACGCTGGTGTTAACGGTTACTTGGACAACATCGAGCTCTCTAGAATTGGTGAGTTCGAGGAGGCCTTTGTGTCGTCGTTGAAGTCCAACAACGGCGGAATCCTTGAAGCCATCAAGACCAAGGGCGAGTTGTCCAAGGAGGAGTTGGCCTCTTTGAAGGAAGCCACTGAGTCTTTTGTTGCTTCTTTCTAAGCGGTTCCTTGCATGTAGACTGAAGTGCCGTGGTAACACGAACACAAAGATACACTAAATCAAAATATTTACGATATATTCGATGATCGTCTGAATCACTGTAGCAGAAGAAAGAAAGAAAGAAAGGGCAGAACTGCTTGGTGTAATGGTCTCCTGTATCTATGGTGCACGGATGCGAGGTACATCAACTCCACAGATCTCCAATGCACCCATTCGAGGATCTCTACACAAACCAGCAGTTCAATATGGGCAGACTAGCGCTTGATTTAAGTGGCCAGATATCCGAACCCGGTTTGTTTGAAGTCTTGGACTACGATTACGAGGCTTTAGAGCACCAGAAGCAGCCGGACGCCGATTTCGAAGTGGATTTAGAGTACCTTGTGAACACGGCAACGGAGAAAGCAACCCTAAGCCAAAAGAAGGACGGCAAACGGTCCAAGGGTGGAGGAAAAGCGAAAAGAGCAGGTCCCTCGGAAGTGGGACCTCCCGAACTCCGGAACTCGGTACCGCATACCGTGGACGGGCCCCACACATGTATAGCAAGCCGGCCCAATTCGGGAAAAAACTCTAAGGCCATTAAAATCAAGACCAAAAGCAAGCTGCTCAAACCAGAGGTTTTGCACCGGCAAGTCACGGCAGATCTCTGGGCCATTTCGTTTCTGAGTGACGAAGAGACCCCCGAAAGTCGTCAGCACACGGCCGGAAGCCGCATAAAGTTTTTGAAAAAACCCAAATGTTCAGAAAAGGCAGGATATTCTAGCGCACGCCGCCCCCAGTCTCAAAACGGAAGCCATGCCCTGCTGAAAGCCATGGAGCACACCCCGAGCGCAGTAGCTTCACGTGGTGATCTGCGCGCAGCAAAACAATGGCAGAACAATGTCCACGCACACAGGATTTCTACGGACAAGCAGGTCAAAGCGTCCCAGCAGGATACCCCGAAAAAAAGCCATAAAGAGCATCGGCAGCAATTTCCCAGAGGCATTGAAAATTCTAGTCTCGTATTGGAAACCCTCAAGAACCCAGGATTTCCCAAAGACACCGAACCACCTGAAACCCCGGTCTTCCGCAACCAAAAGTACCCCAGAAACCGGCCCAGTCTGTCCAATCTATCCTATCTGTCCGGTCTGTCTTTTTTGTCTTATCTGTCTAGCCTGTCCAATTTCAGCTCTAGCAAACACAATACTTATAAAATGTCGGAGCTTGAACACGTGGAGATTGTCATTGGACACCAGAGTGAAGAAGTGAATGTGGTGGAGAAGAAGGAGGACGAAGATGAGGGTGTGGAGTTAGAGGATAAGATGAAGGAGTTGGCAGTAGAAGAAAATGGAAATGAAAATGACGGAAATGAAGGATTTGGAGATGGAAATGGCGAGTCACGTGACCCAGACCATGGGCCCCACAATAGTATAACTCCTGAACCCAAGAAGCCAGAGGCCAAGAAAGAGAAGCACAAGTCTTCCAAGAGTAAAGTCAAAAACGGCACCCCAAAGAATGGCACCCCAAAGAATGGCACCCCAAAGAATGGCACCCCAAAGAACGGTACCCCAAAGAACGGTACCCCCAGAAACGGCACTCTCAAGGCTGACGCCATGAAGTCCCCAGAAAAGGAGAAAAAATTGGAGAAGGAAAAGGAAGTGGAAATGGAAATGGAAAAGGAAATGGAAATGGAAATGGACAAGTTGGAAAAGGAAAAGAAAAAGTTGGAGAAGGAAAAGTTGGAAAAACTGGAGAAAGAGAGAGAGGTCAAAAAAGTCAATGGGTCATCTTCACGTGCCACCAAAGTCACCCAACTCCCAGCCATCCCCCCAGTATCTACGATTTTCGGACTCGACCACCACCAGATCTTCACCCTGAAAACAAGCGACGTCAAGGTCAAACTCTTGGTGAACCTGAAGACGTCCGCCATGTGCAGGAACGCCTTGGATTTCGTCCACACCGCCAACAAGGCAGCACAGCCTCTCTTCCACAATACGCATCGCATGACGCAATTCATCACGGTGTGTGTGCATGTGGCGTTGTACGAGGCCAGTGGCTTCAATACAATCACCAAAGCCAACCCGGACTTGTTGCTGTGGTTGCCTGAATATGACCACTTGACCCTTACGCATACCAAAACAAACTTGACAGTGTCCAACAAGATGGCCCACCGCAACCAGGTCGACTATACGGTGTTGTCGTTTTTCGGCCACATTTTGGTGTGGGCATTGCATCTCCAGAACGAGGCCCACATCACTCCCACTTTGGCCGATCGCTATGGCTTGAGTATCTCCACGGCCGATGTGCTTCGCAGCTTGGGAGGTTACCATTTGTGGGACCGGTTGCGTAAGGAGAAGACCATGAACTTGAAGCGGTGGAAACACATCCAGAAGTTCAGGCAGATTTTTGCGTTTGAGGAGAACCAGTTTGTGTTGATTTTGCGCTTCATGAACCTCGACACGGAGATTCCATAATGGAGTTTTTGCAGCTAGAGAGATCAGAAGAGTGGCTCTCTGGATCCAGAGAGTCCATAAAACAGACTTTCTAGATCGAGTGGTTGCTCGGATGTCTACACCAGTGGACCAGCTGGTCATATCCACTATGGATTTGCATATAAGGAGCCGTATCTGGTGATGTTACCATTCAGTATTACAGCACCATAGCTCAGCAGTAGCTAGAAGACCAAGCGTTTAAGAGCTAAACACTATTTAATTGCTTTCAGTATCCATTAAGATATGAATATTCTATGACTTAAAAAGGATAAGAAGTTGAGTGGGTGTAGGTGACAAATAGCTTAGTAGCATCTTTCTAATACTACTATACTACTCACCATAAGACCATAAGACCATAAGACCATAAGACCATAAGACCATAAAACCATAAAACCATAAGACCATAAAACCATAAGACCATAAAACCATAAGACCATGAAACCATAAGACCATAAAACCATAAGACCATAAAACCATAAGACCATAAAACCATAAGACCATAAAACCATAAGACCATAAAACCATAAGACCATAAGTACTGACCATACCAATAAATATCTGAGGATACTAGGGTCGGTTTCGTTGATCTCCGGGATCTATATGCGTCTTGATTATTAGAACCGGTCGATTGTCTGTTGATTAGGACGCATTTTCAGGGTCAGACATTCATTCACATTATCACTCACATTATCAGTGCAGTACAGTGCAGTATAATACATGCTAGATTCTGGTACGTCCAGTACTCTGTCTTAGTGTTTTTAGCCGATTTTGGGCAGAGCGGAGAAAGTGACGTTTAACATGGGGATCATTAGAGGGTCTGCCAGGAAGGACACGGAAAAGGTTCCAGAAATGTTTATCAAGATGTTGGAAAAACGTGTAGTAGCGCTAGGGTGGGCTTCGTAGCAAAGGCGAAGGATCTGTGCAACAGTAGGTTTGGATAAAGCGCCTGAAGTAAGGAGAAATTCGAGGACCTGAGGGAAGGAAGGGTCAAGGTAAGGTAAACAATCAAGTTGTCTGAGAGTGAATAAAACGTCTTGGTAAGAACGTGCGGTTTTAACGAGGGATAATCCTTGTTGCTTGTGGGCATTGATTAGGAGAAATCATCGGCTATCTCCCACCGAAGAAACCAAGCGAAGAAAGCGAAGTCGGATTGAACAGTGCTAACCGTAGTGGAGGAGAGTGTGAATTTGTTTGCAAGGAGCCAGCCAGCACGTATGCCGGCTTAAACACACCAGAATACAGCAGAAACAGAGCTGAAACGTCTGAAACACTTGAAACAGTGCTGAAACGTCTGAAACACTTGAAACAGTGCTGAAACACGTCTGAAACACACCAGAATACAGCAGAAACACGTCTGAAACACACCAGAATACAGCAGAAACAGAGCTGAAACGTCTGAAACACTTGAAACACATCTGAAACACATCTGAAACACACCAGAATACAGCAGAAACAGAGCTGAAACGTCTGAAACACATCTGAAACACATCTGAAACACTTGAAACACCAGTGATTCACCAGTGATTCACTAGTGAAACGTTCATTTGCCAGTCATGAACCGGCGGTCGGTGACATACGACGGAAAACGGATTCGGGTACCCTCACATCTGGACCAGACAACCCATTCAGACCGCAGAGTCGTATCAGCGAATAAACACACTAAAACAGAGTACTGCAAGTAACCAGAATCTAACAATACAGTACAACATAAACAGTACAATATAAACAGTACAGTTGCCTTTGTCAGAGTCAGTGCCAGAGCCAGTCAGTTTGTCATAGTAGTAACGCAGGTATTATGGCGCGCACTGGTCGAATTGGGGTTCCGACTCTCTCCCATACCTACTAGGTCTGTTTTCTTCACAATATCGTAATCTTTTCACTCTACTGGGTCTATTTTTTTATTACTGCAGTCCCTATACGTATACAGAGATATACTATACTACTGACATGAAAACATGGACACTAGGTTTGGAAATTGAGTGAACTTGAGTCAGTCATTCAGCTCTGGATGGACATATCTGTAGTACAGAGGCTGAGACTTAATATCATTCCATGAAATATATGAATGTTTTATGGTCTCTGTTTCAATCTTTTATCTAATCTTAAGTCATATTTTGTATTCATATTTTGTATTCATATTTTGTATTCATATTTTGTATTCATATTTTGTATTCATATTTTGTATTCATATTTTGTATTCATATTTTGTATTCATATTTTGTATTCATATTTTGTATTCATATTTTGTATTCATATTTTGTATTCATATTTTGTATTCATATTTTGTATTCCTCATAATCTCTATTCTTAAGTATTATGTCATATAACCCATCCGTTTTTGTGCCTACTATTACCAACAACTTAACCACCCAGTATCAATTACCCGGCTCAGCTTAAGTGGCCCAGAGGGTTCTGTCAGTGTCTTGTTTGGTGTTAAAAGATGTACACTCACAATTTATAGGAGGATATTTAGAGTGTAGATCCACTAGACACTCTAGAACAAACATCAGTATATTCTAGTGAGTTCTTCGAAGCCCTTTCTCCCCAAAGTTTATCAAGCAGCTCAGTTTCTCCGTTTGAAGAGCCACCAATGAATAAAGGGACCTAGTGTTTTAACGTTGCAACAAGATCTAACATTCTACTCTGCCACTGAATCTAATGAATACAAATTCTGCTGAAACTACTGGATCTATTAAACCCATACTACACTAAACTAGTACCACTCTGGTACACTACACTCTGGTACACTACACTCTAGTACACTATACTCTGGGCTGGATTTACGGTGATCGGGAAAATGACTAGTCTCATTAATAACTATAGACGGACTGAGAAAGAGGGTTTTAATGTATACCAAAAGATAAGTTGTAAGGAATAGAACTGGTCGGTATACTCACTACTGATCACACTAATGAGTCTATCCCATAGTATCATGAGTCTAGTAGTACCAAATCCTACCTACAAATAGTATTATATGTTCAAATCCTACCTACAAATAGTATTATACCTTCAAATCCTACCTATAGTATTATACCTTTAAATCCTACCTACAAATAGTATTATACCTTCAAATCCTACCTACAAATAGTACCCCACTTGCACAAGTGAGGCTGGATATTTAGGAGTTTTAAGTGATGATCCAACTCCACGGGAACTACTCGCACGTCTCGAGGGTCACCAAAGGTTAAATATTCACCTAGGATAATTCCAAACACTTTTCTTTTGTTGTTGTATTCAGTGGAGGCAACTTGCTTGACCAAACTGAACCTGGGTATGTCAAGGTGCTCAGTTCCGCCAAGGACAAGATAATTAAACACAGCATAATTTAATTGCGTAACTGGATATAAAGTGTTATTGACCTTACCATAGAAGCTCCGATCAGCGTATGCCGAAGCAGTATTGGCTACGAGGAATGTCAGGATTAAAAGAGAAGTTTTCATAATAAGTGGTTGATAAAGTTCCGGGATTTAAGTTTTTATAAGCCACGCCTAGCTACGAATTTGGTTGCAAAGCCCATTTTATACTGAGTTTTATGGAGTTTTATAGAGTTTATAGAGTTTTATAGAGTTTATAGAGCTTTATGGAGTTTTATAGAGTTTATAGAGTTTATAGAGTTTATAGAGTTTATAGAGTTTTATAGTTTTACTGTCTTTAATGTATGCACGGGTATCCCAGGGCTTGGATTGGACGTCCTGGTACTCTTCCACCAGCTTTTGCAAAACAACTAATCTAATTGGTTTTGGCGGATTGTGATCGGAGCTTATGGGCCTAAATACAGAAGCTTTTGTTTTGGACTAGCCACATCCTTTTCCTAAGTGGTTGATGAACCCGACCTGCGTGTCCAAAGCATTGGTCCACTTTTGGTCGATTTCGTTGGTGAGATCCGTCTCGAGCCCAGACAATTGGAGCTTCTTGCGGACGGTAGCACTGTCCACATGGTTGCCAGGTTTGGGCATCAAGTCACGGAGACTTCCATGCGAGATGTATATGTATGAG
The DNA here is from genome assembly GCA_002374735.1 of Metschnikowia sp. 13-106.1. Lineage (NCBI taxonomy): Eukaryota > Fungi > Ascomycota > Pichiomycetes > Serinales > Metschnikowiaceae > Metschnikowia > Metschnikowia sp. 13-106.1. Next base: position 19,554 of record NLAL01000067.1, read on the forward strand.
GCAATCTGCTCCGGAGTTTTAAGCGTAGGGAATACTTTTCCGGAATGACACCTTGAAGTCTTGATCTTTAAATATTCTGGAAGAAATGGGGAAGTATCTCTCTTTTTACAACACAGTCTCTTATGAGCTCATCTTAGTCATATAGATGACACGTGACTATTTCAAATCTAATTTCAAGGTAGCCACCACTTTCGACTAATATGTTAGGTCTTATGTGATGTCGAATACTCAGTATTCAGCGTTTTGTGGCGTTGCAGGTGAAAAATCTCTACTTTTATAGAATAGTCTGGTATATAGGAGTATCACTGGCATGTGCTGAAGGATGTGGCCACAAGCCAAGGTAATTCAGGTCTGATCGACGAGTAATATTCCAACGTCCAGTTTAAAGTTTGTTTTTATCCAATTTAAATGGTAGTGATTGAGTTGGATTATATACAGTAATTCATAATGTTAGATCCACCATAGGAAGGGTCCTGTCTATAGAGGTATCATGGAACCTATTCTGTCCGATCATAACAATGACCTTTCCAAAAGCCGTGTCACGGCCATCGTCCTACGAAGTACTATAATGGCTCTTTCGAATGTTCTAGAACAATCCTTACCATTGTTCGAGTGGAAAGGTTTTCGGTGCTACGTTTCTCTCAAAGTTATATTAGCCGCTTCGCTTCCACTCTTTGAGGAACCATCAACGAACATAGTTTTAGTAAGCCATAAATTTATTAAAGAACATAACACTTAACGGATACCACTTTGAGTATAGAGAGTGCCATATATGCATTCCAAAAGTTAAATAATCGAAGAATTACCCTAGAAATTACTGCCGTAATTCTGTTGCCCTAGTGGGACATCCATACACCCAATCATATGATCACTGGCTACAGCACATTAAGAGTACACCCCAACAACAATTAAAGAGGTATGACAATATTAAGCCATGCAACACTAGATTTAGTCAATTTATTAACTTTCAGTAATTGGAAATCAAATGACCCCAAAGTTATTGTATCTCCAAATACCATTGTCTTATAGACAGGAATCGACAAGATGACAAACTAACTTTCAAGCTGGTGACTTAATTAGGAGAGCTCAGTAATTTAGATTAGCCTATTATTTCTATGTTGTCTCTTTAGAAAGTATTATTACGAAGAGAATTAAAAGAGGAAAACGTCCTCTAAATCTGCATATTAGGTTAATCGATATACTCATCATTGGGAACATTAAGTGCTTTCCCAAACTAGACTCAATAAGCTTTTCCTCTTAATTTTTAAACAAATAAAGTTAATTTTCAATGATATTAATGAGTCTAGTAGTACCAAATCCTACCTACAAATAGTATTATACGTGGTACCAAAGTAATACTCTACACATAGTATTATACGTGGTACCAAATCCTACCTACACATAGTGTTATACGTGGTACCAAATCCTACCTACACATAGTATTATACGTAGCACTCCAGTAGTCAAGGTACACTCTAGCTGCTGCAAATGGTATACACTATCAAATAGAGTGGTCTAGACACCAGAGAAATAGGGTATCTTCCAATCCATGCATGATTTTTGGTAGCGCATGAATCCCATTTTGCTGCTCTCATGATTGTAGGTGTAGACGATGGGTCAAGACGATCTCTAGATGTGCACTGATTTCAAAGTCAGCTGGTTGGGTCTACCATAGTGAAGGTATTTGTAGACGCATAAGATTAGTAAACAAAGCCATGATGTATTGGCACCAGTGGTGAGAAGTGCAGAAGAAGAATGGAAAAAATGGGTCAAGTTGGACATGGGTCTGGGGCTCCAAGTCCAGGCTTTTCCAGTGCACTGATGAGTACCCCATGGTACCCTGGAGCACGCATCTAGAAACCATCATGGTCGCCTAAAACCTGGAACCATAGAGTTCACATTTATCAACAGTAGAGCTTCATTACCCTTAGGATATGCCTCCTAGTATTTGTCAGTCGTCAGTCGTCAGTCGTCAGTCGTCAGTCCTCGGCACGTCCAGTGTGTTTACGGTAGCTCGAAATCAGGCACCTTTTGGCTACATTTGGCCACATTTGGGCATACGTTCCCCGGTCTGGCCATCGTACGAATTTTCGGTGGTGACTTTGGCATTTAGCACTAATTCCAGGTCGGCCTGTCTAGCCACTTCAGTATGCTGAGTACGCTCAGTCTCCACCACTCCAGTGCTATTCAGCCCAGGATTCGTAACCCAGCATTTCCCAATCCATTTATTTTGCTGCGCATCAATTTCACTCACTCTAAGCAATTCCAACAATATACGTTGCCATGTTGCTGGGAGAGGGTTTAGAGATCTTGGTTCCATACTTACCGGTCACATGTGAAGCACTCTACACTGACTCTACACTGACTCTACTCTAAATATATACTCACTCTGTACTCTATACTGACTCTACACTGACTCTACTCTAAATTTATACTCACTCTGTACTCTATATTGTACTCTCAATTTATACTCTACACTCACTCTACACTTTATACTTATACTACTTGCTAGATTTACTTGGGCAGGGCTGTACCTTAGAGGTATCATATAATGCCAACTGGTCCTAACAATGTATTTTTCGTATAGCTAGAACAATCACCTCCCTCTATTGTTCTTGTGAAAGATGGCTAGTACCTTAACTTTAGAACCAGACTCTAACACTCTACTCTACCACTAATCCATACTCTACTCTACTCTACCACTAATCCATACTCTACTCTACTCACAGACTATTCTACCGACTCTACTCTATTTTTACTAATGATCTACTCACAAACTATTCTACAGACTCTATTCACAGACTACTCTAATCATAAAGCTCAGGCTTGGGACCACTCATCTGATCGAAATTCTTCTATCCATTCTTCTTCACCGACTGTTCAAATTTGATAACATTATTAGGATATCAACACTTAGACTCTATTGCCATGATTCAAGGTATGCAAAGCAAGGAACTATCAACAGGGCTCATAACCTGCAGATAATCAATCCGAAAGATATATCAACTGAGAGGACATACAAAGATATATCAAATGAGAGGATATACAAAGATATCTCCCGATACCAGACCCACCAATATTAGTGTAGAGGTACTGATGTTTACATAGGACCTGGACTGATTCTCACTGTCTGTCTATTCCATGGTGGTGTCTGATTTCATGCTTTACGGTTGCTGCAAAAGCAATATACAGTCGCGAGACCAGATAACCCGATATTCATTCTTTTCAATAAATGCAATCTAGTACCAAAAAAAGGAACTAATTTGCATGTGATTTCGATTTTTAAGTGTTATCCAGAGTTTTTATTTCTTCTCACCAGTGCTGGATTCAGAAAAAATGCGACTTGATATTCTCACTTCCTCCAATACTCCATTCACCACGTTCCACGTTCCCACGCATTACTATGAAATTACTATGAAATTACTAAAATACACTACTACATTACACTACTAAACTACACTACTACATTACACTACTACATTACTAAACTATGCCATTGTTACCATCGGACAGACTTTATGATACTCTATAGGCAGGCCCTGTTTATCGTGGGTCTAACAATATAGAGATTATATACAATATAGAGATTATATACAATATAGAGATTACATTAAAAATCTAGATATATCAAGATAAGAATCATAAGAATGATACTAGGGATACAAAATTCATAAGATAAATCAGTTCCTGTGTTTGATCTATATTAATACCTTATGATACGTGAGATATATATGATAATAGAATATGATGTAGGAGATAATCTCTGTATGAATTTATGTAGTAGTATGAATTTATATAGTAGTATGAATTTATATAGTAGTATGAATTTATATAGTAGTATGAATTTATATAGCAGTATCAATTTATATAGTAGTATCAATTTATATAGTAGTATCAATTTATATAGTAGTATCAATTTATATAGTAGTATGAATTTATATAGTAGTATGAATTTATATAGCAGTATCAATTTATATAGTATGTATGAGAATGCACATGGACGACACCTCTTCTCTGGAAACACTAAAAGCGCAAAACAGATTTCTCCTTGTACGAAATCACCAGCGAATAAAGATAACTTATTAGTTAACGTTCACGACAATCTACAAATACTCATAATATACTCATAGTGCGCTTCCAAATGCTATTAAAACAGGAAAAGGCCAAGTAGGAAGGCCCAAATAGGATACGCTTAATACGATAGGCTAAACTGGGGTAGACTGAAATGAAAATGGCAAAACCGGCCTCCTAATACCTTCACTACCCAAATTCTGATCCCATTACACCCTTAAGCTCATTCTTCATACACATCTTTTCTCATAAAACCACTAAACCACTAAACTACACTAGTAAACTAAAGTACTAAAGTACTAAAGTACTAAACTACTAAAGTACTAAACTACTAAACCAATAAACTAATAAACTAGTAAACTACACTAGTAAACTACACTACTACACTACTACACTACTACACTACTACACTACTACACTACTAAACTACACTACTACACTACTACACTACACTACTAAACTACACTACTACATATTGTCATAACCAAAGTATAGACAATTGTTGGAGACTCATACTCAACATTGCTAGATTGAGCATACAACACCAGACCGTCAACTTAGTAAAGTATATGAGCTATCCGAGAGCAAAACACATGAAACCTGCATACATGATATTGGCATACTTGCTACCATATCCGATAAAAGGAGTAGGAGTCAACAGTTCGAAAGACTAGACTGTATGATGAGAGTCACGACAGCCGTAGTCAGACGCACTATAGCTGGTAGTGCCTAAACCCAAAGACACGAACGGTGTTTACCTAAAAAGGCGACTACAACTAATTACCACCACTATTAATATACTAGTAGTTTTATAAATAGTTTATACTAGTAGTTTAGACTAGTAGTATACTTGAAAGATGCTCGAACTGCATATAGTAGAATCTTAAGCAACTTAGTAGTAGAATTATTCCATTCAAATGCCAGTGACATATCATCGAGGCTATAGACAAATACTATAAGCAATATATATACACATAGAACATCCGAATTCACATATATAATAATTTTATAAATATTAGTTATTATAATAGAATGTCTATGCAGGACACGCTGTGGATTTATTTTGGGGGCCTATTTTATTTTCTGAATAGTACTGTTTTACGTTCTAATTGGGACATACTTTAAATTGTATAGATATGGTATGGTATTTCATATTTAATAACCTTGAAAAAGAATCAGCTATTTTAAAGGTATATGCCCAAAAGGGGTATTGTTTATTTATGGTGCTATATGTATATGAGTCAATAAATACAATGAATAAAATATATCGGTATAGAAAGAAAAAAGCAAAAGGTATATCCCCATCCGCTCACCATATAGCAGTACCACCACTAGTATTGCTACTATTATTACTACTATAGTATTTGTTAGACCCACCATGGGTAAACACACTACCCATAGAGGTATTGTTAGAGCCTACGAATGCCAATGGCTTGTCCAAGGCGTCATACCCCGTGACTTGGATCCATACTTTCGTCTTACCTCGTGACATGGCTCCACTTCTCTGGTACTCACAGGTTAACTATATAAGTACTGATTCTCACTTCTTGGAAGTCCACCAATGAAAATAACCCCAGTACTAGACTATAGACTAGAATAGACTATAGACTAGAATAGACTATAGACTAGAATAGACTATAGACTAGAATATAGACTAGACTATAGACTAGAATATAGACTAGAATATAGACTAGAATACAATATTAAATATAGACTACAGAGTAGGTTAGCTATGTAAGTACTCGGATTCCCACCTATTAAGGATCCATCTGCGAATAAACATACAAAACAGAGTACTGGACGTAACCAGATCTAACACTATTACTACACTATTACTACACTATTACTACACTATTACTACACTATTACTACACTATTACTGCCACAGTACCAATACTGATATCTACTAAGTGTTCCATGGTGTTAGTTTCAACTTTTGTATATTAATATCCAGGATATGGAAGTTGTACCTTACAAGACCAAAGTCTGATATGACGCGGCAACCACACCTCTTATACTTTTTATTTGTCTAAGGTCATCCCTTTCTTATTATTCAAAGTATGTACAGCCCTATTGTTTTCAGTGGCCTGATTCAACATATCCACGAAGTACCTTTTCACCGTACATGCTAGTTACTCGTCGACAGATTTATTACTACACTACTACAGATTTATTACTACACTACTACAGATTTATTACTACACTACTACAGATTTATTACTACAGATTTATTACTACAGATTTATTACTACACTACTACTACTATTACTACCACCACTATTAGTATTTGTGATGAAAAGCATGACCATTGTCCTGGGAGAGCTCACCATTTTGGGAAAGGTATCGATCCCACTCTTCTTATTTAGATCTGCCGGCCTGGGCCCTCAAAGAGAAAACCTTCAACGAACAGTACCTTTAGGTCTGCCACTACTAATATGGCGAGAGTATGAAAGTGGCTCGAGGGGTCTGTGGTCTGTGGTATAGTAGTATAGTATACTTCGGGTTAGTGGTCATTGAGTAGTAGCATAGTTAGTGATATGGTGTCTGATCCACCATAGGCATTTCCACCTTTTGAGATTAAGCCTCTGCGCCTGATACTACCAGCCACTACTCGCCAACCTTTTCTTTTATATATGCAACTGTGATTCCTCCTATGGGCAACATCGGCATATGCACATAATACCAGTACACTACTACAGATTTACTACTACTACACTATTAGTATTATTACTACTATTAGTATTATTACTACTACACTATTAATATTATTACTAATTTCTGAACCCACCTGAACAAACACGCCAATTGGGAATCAGAAAATGTCACGGAATCTTCTGAAGGTGCAGAAACTATGACAGAAAGTCGGATTCCCAAACAGGCTGCAATGTCTATCCATTCCTCATGGATATCAAGATCAAAAAAGAAGCTCCGAATGAGGCCAGAGAAGAACCTCTGTTATCAAATTAGAAAATTCATAGGGGTTCAGTTTGAGGAATCTCCGAAAGCGGTGCCTAGAAAATCGAATGAAGATCGGTACATCTTAACAAACCTTCAAACCAACGAATCTCAAGTATAGAGAGTAGAGTATAGGATAGAGAGTATACAGAGTAGAGTATAGGATAGAGAGTATACAGAGTAGAGTATAGGATAGAGAGTAGAGTATATGGTTAGAGAGTAGAATATATAGTAGAGAGTAGAGTATATAGATAGAGTAGAGAATATAGAGTAGAGAGCAGAATACAGAGTATAGAGCAGAATACAGAGTATCTAAGTCTACAGGTCTATAGATTTTACTCCAAAAAGATTATATAGGTATAGAGTAAGAGAGTACTTCTGTGACCCAGGTAGTAATAAATTGTACGAGGAATGCTTGTATGGTAGTACGTATCTTGTCGTTATCATTATATCGTAAGCAGTTAGTATTGCGTCGTAGCATATTGGACATGAAAGATGGGTACAAGGACATTGATAAGTGGTAGTTATGTAGTTACTTAAACCAACGAAACTCGACCAACGAATCAACGTATATTAATACGTCTTATTCATTAAAGCTACCAAATGTATGATTACTCTTGCATTTTTAGCATACATCATACTATAGTAGTTTTTTTGACGGAACCATACGCTACCTCCACTGCATATGCAGTTCCCGACCCAGCTACGTCCCCACCCGCCTCTCACTCCTTACACCTTAGGCACGACCCGAAGGGTGCTTCAACTGGCCCTGAGGAGAAGTCCTGGCCTCAACATCCACCATTATGTCCACTAAATAGGCACTTTGAACACTTGAACACAATGGGATTAATGACCCCAAGCCCACGCCTACCACTTACACATTTTTACCCGTCCAAATACCTTGCACTTCGACCTACACAGAAATATTTGGATTAAAACTCTATTCAAGTCAAGTATCTACGGGCTGAAAGATCAACCGATCGACTCCCTGGGCTTGCAAAGAAATCATCAGATACAATATCTACTATTAGTATTACTACAGATTTATTACTACAGAATTAGTACTACAGAATTAGTACTACAGAATTAGTACTACAGAATTAGTACTACAGAATTAGTACTACAGAATTAGTACTACAGATTTATTACTACAGAATTAGTACTACAGAATTATTACTACAGAATTAGTACTACAGAATTAGTACTACAGAATTATTACTACAGAATTAGTACTACAGAATTAGTACTACCACCACTATTAGTATTATTACTACTACTACATCTATATATTCCAAGTACTTCTATATTCTATACTGTTTATACTTTCTAAACTCTCGCTATTATCTATACCTCTCATATTCTACATACTCTACCATAGTCTAGTATAATCTCTATACTCTATACTCTATACTCTCTTTACATTACTTACGCTAGTTGCGGTATTTACTCGCCATACTCTACATCTTCCAGTATACTCTCTATACTGTAATGACTCTATTTTGTCATACTACTACAGATTTACTACTACTACAGATTTATTACTACAGATTTATTACTACAGATTTATTACTACAGATTTACTACTACAGATTTACTACTACTACAGATTTACTACTACTACAGATTTACTACTACTACAGATTTACTACTACTACTACACTACTACACTACTACTACACTACTACTACTACTACACTACTACTACACTACTACTACACTGCTACTACATCTTTCCTGCGTTAGTATAAGCTACTCTTCACTGAAAACTTGTTTTCTAATATACAGATGGAGGGGTTTCGAAATCTCCATATTTAAAGGTACTGCCAGTCTATCTATTAAGAAGCCGGAAGTGGCTTTGCTAAGCTTAACTCCAAAGGTGTCCACTAGATCACTACTATTACTGATTCGATTGACTACTACTACTTCCTGAAGATCACAACTACTACTTCCTGAAGATCACAACTACTACTTCCTCAAGATATCACAACTACTACTTCCTGAAGACACCACAACTACTCTACTACTAATTGTTAGATCCACTTTCGGTAGTGCTCTACCCACCGAGGTATTAGAGTCTAAGCTGTTTCATGCTGCAGGCCATTAGTGTCACAAACATGCATATTTTACTATGAGTTGAATCTGCACTGTATACTCTAACAAAATGTATGCAGTTAGTATAGAGTAGTTAGTATAGAGTAGTTAGTATAGAGTAGTTAGTATACAGTAGTTAGTATAGAGTAGTTAGTATAGAGTAGTAAGTAGTACTAGTACCACCAGCTAGTTAAGTACTAGAACAGTTAGTATGTTGATAAAATACTATATTAATGGAGTAGAGTAGAACCCTTAGGTAATAACACCTGTTAGATTCTTGTACTCTGTTCACTATGTTCTTCGAGTACTTGTACACTTTTCGAGGAGAGGTTTTCAGGAGTACTACTAGTACTGATGCAAAATCTATACTAATGCATCCCACTGCAATACTTCCTCTATCTTCATTATGGTGTATTATCAATCACGTTAGTCACATCAAGCTCATTTCTCCATCATTGCTGGCTGACCCACTTGTAGATCTTGTCAGTGTCACGCTTGGCCCAGTTGCTCTTGGCTGTGATCATATCCAAGGATTGCGCCAAGCCCTGGTCAAATCCACTGGTGTTCTTGTCTGCAAAGAAAGCCTCCACCTGCTTCTTCTGCTCGTCCTTGGTGAAGCCGGACGATGCAATCGTCACCACCGATCCCAACATCGATAATCCGGGAGGCAACAACTTGTAGATGTCGTCCCAGTTGCTGGTGAACCATGCCCACAACTTCTCCACTCCCTTGGTGTGTGCTCTCATGCCTTGCATTGGGATGTAGATGTCCTGCGCCTTGATGATGTCGGTGTTCAACAACAACCCGGTCACCTTGTCAAGGACCTGGTCGTCTTCAAAACGTCCAAATGCTCTCAAAGCAGCAATCTTCTCCTCCGTAGACGAAGGCTTCGTGTAGATGGCGTAGAGCTTCTCAAACTCGGCCACTCCTCCACGTCTGGCCACCGTGTTGAAGATCGCAGCCCTCAAGTTAGGGTTGATGGCAGACTTGTCGCCCTGCACAAACGCATCAAAGCTCTTGTCAACAAACTCGAGAGCTTGCTTGTGGCCGGATGCAGCGGCTGAACCAAAAATAAGGGACTTGAGTTGCTGCTCGGCAAAAGTGTCAGAATCGGAGAATTCCCATCCAACTTCCTGCAACTTGGAGCTGATCAAGTCAAGCACAAAGCCATTCAAAGCATCCTTGACCTTTTTGTCCTCAAACAACAAGGCAGCCTTGATCTTCATGATACTGCCCAACGCAGATTCCCAAACAACATAGTTGGACTCGGACGACCAGGCTTTCACCAAGTTAAGCAAGTCGGTACTGCTGATGAATCCCGAAGACGCCAACGATCCTGCATCTGCAACAAGTCCCACACGGTCCTCAACCGATAACTTTCCGTCCACTCCGGCTTGTCCAAGCTTGGTCCATCTCTCTGGACTGTATGCAGTCCGGTACACGCCCGCTTGATCACCGTTCACCTTGAAAAAATCATCGGAAATGTCAAGCTTGATGCTGGTGCTTCTGGTGTCCAACACAGCAGACTCATCTACTCCGGCACTGGTTTTGATACCAAGGAAAACTGGGTACAACGTCGTGTCCTCGTCTTCCTTGACGTCTGCAGTGGCAAGGAACCGGTGCTGGGTGAAGGTCAACTCAGTGCCCTTCTCCTCAACATGCACCACAGGGTATCCAATCTTCTTGGTCCAAATGTCCATGACCTTGACCACGTCTTTTCCACTGACCTCGCTCAAAGAATGCCAAAGATCCGAAGTCTGCGTGTTTCCCCACTTGTGTTTCTTCAAGTAGTTAGAGACACCCTTGATGAAAGTCTCCTCGCCCAACCAGCGCGAAATCATCTTAAGCAAAGACGATCCCTTGGAGTAGGAAATGGCGTCAAAGATTTGGTTGATCTCGTCGGCTCTCTTGACTGGCACCTCGATTGGGTGCGACGATCTCAACGAGTCCAACGACAACGCATGCTGCAAAGAGTCTGCGACATAAGATTCCCACACCTTCCAGTCTGGGAACAACGAGTCGCATGCGTACCACGACATCCACGTGGCGAAACCCTCGTTCAACCACAATCCGTCCCAGAAGTCCATGGTCACCAAGTTTCCAAACCACTGGTGTGCCAACTCGTGCATGACCACCTCAGTGACTCTCTGCTTGGTGTTGATACCCGAGTTCTTAGGATCCAAGAGTAAGTCCACCGTTCTGTATGTAATACATCCAAAGTTCTCCATGGCTCCGGCCGAGAAGTCGTGGATGGCCACCATATCCAACTTAGGTAATGGGTATGGGATATCGAACTTGCCATCAAAAAACTTCAAGGTGCTGGCAGCAATGTCAGCGGAGTATTGTCCCAAATGCTCAGAGCCGGGGGTAGCCCACACCTTGATTGGAACAGAGTACTCGTTGTTTTCCACAGACTTCAAGTCTCCCACAATGAATGCAACCAAGTAGGTAGACATCAATGGGGTGGTGTTAAAGGTGGTCTTCTTCTTACCGCCCTCAAGTTGCACCACCTCTTTTTCGTCCATGTTCGACAAGTGCACCAACTTGGCGTCAGAAACCAAAGAGATATCGAACTTGGCCTTCAAAGCTGGCTCGTCGAAAGATGGGAAGGCACGGCGACAGTCGGTTGGCTCCATCTGAGTAGTGGCCAAGTAAGCGGTCTTACCGGAAGCATCAGTGTAAGAAGAACGGTAAAAACCGGCCATCTTGTCGTTCAACTCACCGGTGAACTTCAAGGCCAACGTGGCATCAGAATCCTTTGGCAATTGCGAGGTCAAGTGGAAAGTCACGGTCTGCTTGTCGGTGTCAAAGTCGAACTTATCGATTTTTTCGCCATTGATTTGAGCAGAGTGGATTTCAATCTCAACGGAGTTGAGCACAATCGTGGACGAGTCCTCCTGGACTTTCAAGTCGATATCCAACTCACCATCGAACTTGAACGTGGTGAAGTCGGGCTCAAGCACCAAGCCGTAGCGCAAGGGTTTGACGTTAGTAGGAAGCACTTCACGTGGAGGCGAAGTTTGGCACATGATGGTATTTGTGTTGAATAAGTGGCGGAAATTGTGGGGAGCCTCGTCTTTTTATATGCGCGCACTTTCGTCCGCACCATGGAGCCAACTGGGTGCAAGGCTCTGCTGCAAAACGTCGCATTTGGGAGATAACCCTACTACAGCCATAGAGACAGGTTGTTTTTCCCGAACACCCCCATACTAAAGAGTAGTATGATACGGTATAGAATTTTTATCTTATAATTTGTCGTTTGTACTTCTTTTGCATTTTTTCTTCTTTTATTCCTTTATGTTTTTTTTTTTTGGTTTTCTTGTTATCCGTAAATCCATATTTTGTTTCGGAGAAATTCCAGTATTCATGGTCAGCTGATATACGCAGGAAGGGTAGAACTCTGCCCGACCCTTATTCCAGTCATTTCAATGAATCAGCTTTCTAGAGACTTTCATATCCTGGTAAGGGAAAAAATTGGGGAAGATCCCTTTTGTAAAACACTATACATTTACAGCTTTTTTTAGGGGGGAGCGTAGCCATTTATATAGTAATTGCAACCAACAAATCGCGCACTGTGTGCGGGTGGCGCTAGTCCAAAATAAGCCTCCTCCGTTTGTGTAATCCATGCATGTGTTGCATTTTCTTGCAGGAAGCTGATTGGCTGTTTCAGAGTCTGTTAATGAAACTAATCCAAAGAGGGCAGCTGTACAGTTGTGGGCTGGAATCCCAATGATTGGTCTACGGTTGTAAGGGTTGCAAATCGGTGTCAGTACACAAATGTACTTACTACTATGTGCTGTAATTCAATACTATGCATGTTGTTTCAGGTTCATGCGCTTGGTGCATTGCATGTTTCATAAGCACGTCAGTTTTGGCACCAAGATTTCGAGGTATATAAGGAGGGGTTCCCAGGAAATTCAGTCTAATTCTCACAGGGTCTATGAGAATGTGAGTATTTTGAGTCAAGGATTTCGGCTAAAAAATGCGTTTACTATTGCAAAATTTATATGACCTCTGTTGTATGTATAGGAAAAGATTTTAATCGGGATACTCAATAGACATGACGGCTGGGCATGTAAAAGACATGGCTGTTTGTGGGTACTAAAGTGGTCAGTGTGAATATCGCCTTCCAAAATTTTTTTTAAGGTGTTGGGGTCTCTGAGCAAGGAAATCCCTCCTTTGAACTCTTAATACTCTTTAGAAGAGAGATGTGCTACTAGGTTTTTAACCAACTCCAAAGCTTTATACGATTTCAACAGGTTCAATTATCACTGAATTCATCGATGGCAGTACCAAAGGTACGTATTCAAAATAACCTAGTTATCTACATCTACAAAGAGGGGCTTAAATATTCTTGTGGATTTTGCCGAGCAAGACAAGGAATCCAATTAGCTGTTGCTAAAGTAATTATTAACAATCCTTTCCTTTTCCGTTATGCTAATCCAAATTATTACTCCAAGAAGCAATGGCTGGAATGTTTGACAGTGAAGCAAATTCGACAAAGTCTTTGTTAACTCTATTCTCGGTTTCTTCTTCAAAGCTTATAGGAAGGATAGCCCATATCCGTACTCTTTAAATACTTAAAGCCTTTTAAGGTGTTGATATGGACACGGTCTTTACGGAGCTTTGAATAAGAGAGTTAGAACAATAAGTACATCAGAAATCGAAACTAGAGCATACTAGGATTCTAGATCCCACCAAAAAATCAGGATCAGGAAAACCCGACCAAACTGTCTGCACTTTACTTTCAGATTAATCTCCCCACAGCTTATCAAAATCAGCAAAGCGCTTTTACTTTATCAACGGAACCCAAAAGAGATGTCCAACCATATTCCTCCTACCTTAATAGCTAATTGAAGCTAGATGTGGAAATACACTACTTTTTCAATTACGACTATGGAGAGGACGAAAGTCTGCTGCAGAGAATAAACCAAAAGAATGAATCAATTGGCTTAACTCAATATGACTAATTGATGCCTTGATATATCACAATTGAGTCGGTTTAGACTATTCTCGGGTCGTTTCCGAAGCAAACTCCTTATTCTCGAGCCAGCCCACAATGCCCCCATGCAAGATCTCCACCTTGACATTATGAGGCCCATACTTTTCCAAGTGGTCCTCGGCCCAGCCTGCAATATACGAAGCTCTTTTTCCAGACAGATTGCAGTGGATGATGATCCGTTCAGCCTCTGGGTTGGCCTTTAATACCGGCACAAGAAACTTCTCCTGGATATCATTGGGGCCTTCGACGTCGGTGGCAGGAATATGCACGGCCAGCGTGATGGAGCCTTTTTCCTGTTCATTGCGGATATCCACAACCGTCACCGACTTTGGGTTACTCTGCAATTGGGAGAAAAGCTCTGTGTTGGGTAAACGTGGGGTAACTGTGGCCAGCTGCAGCAGCTCCCATTTACTAAGCCATTCAGGTACAGGATACATCTGAGGTGTGAGTATTAGGAGTTTATGGTGGTGGAAATTGTGGCCGAAATGGATATGTCTGCCAATTGGGGACGGGGTCAACTGTGGCGGGAGACCTTTCTGTTGTGATGTCCATTCACCGTGTCACGTGCACGATTGAGGAACTGCAGATAAGGGCCAAAACCGTTTGGAACTTCCTTCATCACAGTTTCCGAATATTCAAAAGCTGAAAAACACCACCCTACATTTTTTCGGATAGGAGTCAGCCTGATATTGGTTATAGCTACTGTTGGTGGTGAAAGAATATCTTATATGCAGGACACTACCAAATACATCATTGGTATCTGCAGAACCATCATCTGCTAAGCCTCAAAATATTTTCAATACCATTTTATTGTGGAGCTACTCAGATTGCATGACATGTCTCAGATCATGGTGTTGAAATCTTTGGAAGAACAACTTGATATGGGACTACATGCAGGATACTGCGCATGGACCAGTTCAAACATCAAACCCATCTTCCGGTCCACAATCCAAAAATGTCGTGGGTTCCTGCAGATCTCCATACGGAAGAAAAAGACGAGGTTCGCCTCCCCAATCGGCCCAAAGCACGTGGTGAAAATTGGGAGCAAGCCCAGCGAATAGCATTGGCCAGCCCCTCAGATGTGCGGAAATGGGATGCCTTATTTGGAATCTTCGAGCAACAAGCCCAGCAAACGGCAGGTGCACCTGAATCATTGGCCAGTCTCAAGAAGGCGGTTTCAGCCAACTATTCGATATTTCTCCAGAGATTCCCGTTTGCTACTGCATACTGGAAGCAGTATCTGATACTCCAATACAAGCTTTATGGGCCCCACGAATCCATAGAGTGTTTGGAAAAAGCAGTCAAGGCTTATCCCCAAAGTGTTGTTTTATGGGGAGACTACTTAGCAGGATTGGTTGCCATGGAGGCGGAGACCTGGAAGACTGGAACAGAGGCGAAAGAAAAAGAGATAAAGAAAGCAGAGACGAAAGAAGAAAACTCAAAGGAACAAGAGGCCGTGAAAAAAGATTCGGATGTCTCCCTGAAGGGATCAAAATATACGGTAGATTTCATCCGAGGCCAGTTTCTTCTAGCTGAAACGCTCATTGGTGCAAACTTCAACGCCGATCTGTTTTGGGACAAGTTCATCGCATTTGAGATACTGATCTCACAGCGGACTCCGGATCAGGCCGCATCGATGCTGCTTTTGGGCATCTACTTGCGTCTTCTTCGCGTGCCGTTGTACCAATACGCACAATACTACGCCCAATTTGGAGAGTTCAGTAAGAACTTTGGGGCTAAGGATGTGATACCCGACACTTGCATGCCGGAATACCTTGCCCGGTTCGGCAAAGCTCACGTTTCTGAGCTCTCCGTCATCGAGTCCCAACAGTTGGTGGATTTATATGCATACGATATCTTCTTGCAGACGCAGCAGGCGGTAACGGAGAAGTGGCAGTTTGAAAGTGCCCTTACTGTGCAGGACTTTTCACCTATGGATCCAACCATTGCCGATTCTCAGTTCCAGTCTTGGCTTGACTATTTGGCCCATGAAATCCAGGCTTTTAGTGCATTGGAGAAAAAAGTGGCCATGCCAGTTTTCCAGATTGTGGAAGGTGACAATGGAGCCACCGAAAAAAACCTCTTGGAGGCTTCAAATTCGGCTGAAATCCGCAAGTTTTTTGCAGTGCAAAGTGTCTTTGAACGTGCACTTGTTCCAAACAGCACCAAAGAAGAATTGTGGGTGAAATACATTGATTTCATTCGTGAAAACACAGAAAATGGCGATGCTCAAGTCCAGGGATTATACGAAAAAGCCATCTTCTCTTTCCTTCCTTTAAAATGCAGCGATATCCGAAGGAAATACGCTCAGTACCTTTTAAAGGAACACAGCTTCGATACCGCCACGGAGTTCTGGCTAAGAGCGATCCGGCTATATTCAGGACCACAGCGGATCTATGCCAAGGAAGCATATTTGCAGTCGGTCAAGGAGATGGTGCTGATGTGGACGGAACATGCCGAAGTGCAGTCCGTGCTCGAATCTTTGTGTGGTACCTATCTTACCCGTGTGGACAGGTACAAAACAGGATCCAAAACAGAGCCCAAAGACGAAGGGGCTAATGAACAAGGAGTGAAAAAGGATAGCAAGGAAGAAAAGGTGAAGGGGGAACATGTGACACAGCTTTCCCGGGCATTGAACGATGATGGAATTGCAGTGGTTGCAGTTGGTTATCTCCGAAGCCCAGAGACTTCTATACAAGCCATCCGGAGTTTCTACAACCGGTACCACACGCAAAATGCCTTTTCCCGATCTGTGCAATTCTGGCGTTTTTTCGTGGACTTTGAAATCGGCGAAAAGAACTTGCAAAACTTGAAGACTATCATGGATTACATCGAGGCCAGCACCGAGCTCCCCAAACGGGTCATTGACTGTTTCCTCGATATGCAGTACGAAGCCACCAGTGCCAATTTACCCCAAGTCTTTTCTTCGCCCAACAAAGAGGCCTTGCAGGAGATTCTCGTGCTTTTGAACGCCAAAAAATCGGACGATTTGATGGTCAACGTTTCAGCACGAAAACGGTTGGCGCAGCTCAATTACTTGGAGCCGGAAAACAGGCAGTTGGACCGGGCTGCTTCGTTGATGAAGCTCCGAGCAAAACACCTTGCTCACCCGGGTATCTTCGTGGATCACGTACCGCAGCTCACTAACAGTACGATAGGAAAAGAGTGGATTTCATTGCTTGACGATGATTTGAAGGTTCCACCATTGCCAACATTCAGAAATGTGGAAAAGGCAAACGCTCCGATTGTGTATCCCGATGAGTAATGGTGAATTATACGAGAAAGTGATTACGAGAGAGTCGTCTTGAAGTGTTCATTAAAAAGTGATTTACAAATCGGCTTGTCTTCCGATGACAAGAATAGATGGCTTGAGGGATGCCTTGGAAGAAATCCGGTTGTTTCCAAACACCTCGAGAATGGCCAAATTCGGACAAGTCTCCTCAAAGCTCTCGGCCACCTCGTCATCGAACTTGCGGACAAAACTGACGTCAAGATGAGACAAAAGAGGAAACAACTTTTTGGAGAACTTCGCTGGCTCTTCTTCTAGTTCCTCTTTCTGCTCTGCATGTAGTGTTTCCTTTCCAGTCACTTGTTGGAAGAAGCCCTTCGAAAGTTTATTGACTGAATTCAAGGATAATTTGACCAAGAATTGAGAGGAATGGCCCAAGAGTGCATCAATGGCCAGATCGCCAAGATTGATACATTTGGTGAGATCCACCGTTTCAAGTCCCCCCGGGTGGATCTCCGCTAGTTCCTTGAAGGCCATCGCAAACCCTTCATCGGAGATGTTTGCAAGATTCTTCATGGAGAGGTCCCGCAAATTGGGACAGAACTTAGCCACGCCTTCCCGGAGAAAATCGTCCGTCAAGTCCGAGCATCCATCCACATTTAACGAAACAAGCGATTCTCCGGTGAGGGCCAATATGTGGATCAACAAGTCATCGGAAATAAGCGAAGGGTTTTTGGGGTATGAGATCTCCAACGCTGTGAGTTTGGTGATATATTGTGGAATTAACTCGTACACGGAAGCGGAGTCCAAGCCATCTAAACGGGAAAGTTTTAGCGAGGAGAGCTGGGCCCCAAACCGTTCCAAAAGCAGAATCAACGCTCCATTGGAGAACCGGTGGGTGTTGCGGATTTCAAACTCCGTGAGTGGACAAATGGCCCCATCGAAGAACTTCTGCCACATGGGATCACTAATGAGAAAAGGTCCATTAAGTGAAAGTTTGGAGAGGTGCAGGAGCTTATCCATAAAGTACATGAGGTTATCGTTGTGCAACTGGCCACACATAAAAAGCGTCAACTCCTCCAAGTTGCCACAATAAGCGGCGATCTTATTGAGCGAGTCGGAATTGACATTGGAGCAGTCCCAGAACTCAAGTGTCTTTAACTTGGGATTGAGAAAAAGCGTCAATGTGGAGTCGTTCAATGACCGGTTCTTCGAGAGAATCTTCAGGATCTTGGTGGTGTTGGTCTGGCTGATGCCGGCCTTATCGAGGTCGCTGATGTTGTCGATGTTTTTGGTGATTTCAGCCACGCAAATGTCCTGGAGCGAGCTGATCTTGACGGCCTTCTTATCGAGCAAGGCTTTGGCCATTTTGCGCCGGCGTTTCCGGGCATTTGCCTGGTTCTTTTGCGACGTCTTCTCCCTCCGTTTGAGGATCTCGTTGCAGTCTTCACAGATGTACCCTTTGAGGGGATCGGAGAACCGGGAGTACACGGTGAGAGTGAATGGGTTACCACAATCAGCACAGGTTTCCTGGGTGCCATAATCGGCGTCATCATCCGAAAGTGTCAACGCAATATCTCCAGAGGCAGAGGCATCAGAGATATTGGCAGAAGCATCTGCAGAAGCAGAGAGATCACCAGAAGCATCAGCAGAGAGATCTACAAAATCAGAACCTTCAGCATCCAGATCTAGATCACTGGTTTGCTCGATTTTGGGGGACTTGGAGCGAGACTTGGGTCTGCGCCTGGGAGACTGCTCAGATTCCTTTTTCTGGCGAAATGCATCGGTGATACCCTCCACGCGGAGAAACTCCGTCAACGCCGAGTTGGGTCCCCGGACCCGGGACCGGTTGTTTCGTGACATGAAGAGCAAGCAGCGTGTTGCCACCCGTACACCCATCGATGGTTTAATGGCAAGTGGCCGCACCGACCTATGCAGGACCAGAGGAGATACAGACAGACAGATGTCTTGATTATTGGACAGACAGATAAACAGACAGAATATACAAGTGGCAGGGATTTTGGACACATGTCATAGTTAAATAAATGACTACAGACAGATGTCAGACAAAATATGGCCATTATAGAATGGCTATTGAGCAGATGTCTATTAGAAAGTCTATTAGAAAGTCTATTAGACAGAATTACTATCAGTCAGAATCGCTATCAGTCAGAATGACTACTAGACGGAATGAATATGAGACAGATATCTTGGTTTTTGGATAATTTCACTATTCTGAACTTTGTCTGTTTCAACAAGATCTTTGAGGACATCTAGTGGGGTTTTTCGGAATATGTGAAATTTCACGTTGCCAGCACGTGACAACCCACTAGATGCAGTACATATATCAAAGAAGACCACCAGGTATCACCACCTGCAACCCGAGATATATGTTTCACTAGCAATGAGAGTGTACTGGTGAGAGTCTCTCGCTTCTCTTTTTTCTAGTAGTGGAACCACGCCAGAGGAAGATAGGTAAACCCGTACACCAGGAAACAAGGCGCACCCACACCCACAACACAGCAACACAGCAACACAGCAACACAACAACCCACTGACCACGCATTAACAACGCTAGCACAAGCCAAGATGGAGACCGGATTGCCCCCCAGCTGGAGTTTACGCTACAGTAAAACCAAACACGCGCCGTACTACTACAACCAGGTGACACAGGAGTCTACGTGGGAAGCGCCTTACGGCAGCGACGAAGGCAAGCTCAAGGCGTACGTGGAGCAGTTCGACAAGAACGGCGGTAAGCCCGTGGTGGGAAGCGACGGCAAAATACGTGCATCGCACATCTTGATCAAGAATGAAACGTCCCGGCGGCCCAAATCCTGGAAAAGTGCCGAGCCAATTACACGGTCACGTGATGAGGCGATCGCCATTCTCCAGCAGCTTCGCCAAAAAGTCTTGGATGGCCAAACCTCCTTTTCCGAGTTGGCGCGCACGGAAAGCGACTGCTCATCGCATGAAAAGGACGGCGACCTCGGTTTTTTTGCCCGCGGCCAGATGCAACCGCAGTTCGAGGACGCGGCTTTTGCGTTGAACGTGGGGGAGTATTCGGATGTGATTGAGTCCGACAGCGGCGTTCATTTGATCCAGAGAACGGGATGAGTATACAGTGAACAGGATACAGTGAATAGTGTACGAGTGAACGAGTGGATGAAGTGAACCAAAGAGAATCTGTGATGAATGAGTGGATGAAGTGAACCAAAGAGGATCTGTGAACAGTGACGGAATGAATGAAGTGATTGGTTCATGAAGTGGTTAGTACATGAAGTGAACCAAGGAATGAGATCCGTGAACTAGGATGAACGAAGTGAACAGTGTACGGAGTGAAGTAAAGAGGATGTGTGAACTGTGGGATGTGGGTGGACGAGGATGAACACAGAACGAGCGTACGGAGTGAACCAAACAGGATCTATGAACTAGGTAACAATCTGAGTGAAGTGGGATCAACTTTCTACGAGTGAACTCACTTAACAGTCTGAGTGAAGTGGAATCAACAGTCTACGAGTGAACTCACTTAACAGTCTGAGTGAAGTGGAATCAACAGTTTATGAGTGAACTCACTTAACGGTCTGAGTGAAGTGAAATCAACAATATACTTATTCACTTCGTATACGGAGTGTCCGCAAGCATTAGTATATAAAGATGGTTTCATTACAGACCGCAGTTTTTTGAGGCAGTTTTTTGAGGCAGTTTTTTGAGGCAGTTTTTTGAGGCAGTTTTTTGAGGCAGTTTTTTGAGGCAGTTTTTTGAGGCAGTTTTTTGAGGCAGTTCCTGGATACACTGGTATGATGTCAAGTGATGTTGAAAGAGTGGTACAGTGGTATGGATAAGCAGGCTCACATACTTCCGGCCAAGGTCCCACAGCAAGAGATTCTTGGTCAATCAAACAAGGCAGTTGTGTTATTCAGCCTGATTTGCCTTTATGCCTTACTAATCCTATGGTTGGTGGTTCATAGAGAGGAATCGGAGCCGCTTGTACAACTTTGAAAAACGTGGCTTTCGACACCCTCTCCTGAGCATTGGTAAGGATTGTCTGGAATATTCGAAAGCTTACTATGATCGGACAGAGTAGGCTTCATAATGGCTTTACACACAGGTCCTGACTATGGTGGAACTAACTGCAGTGATAAGTAGTGAGTAGTCAGAGGGAGTGGAAGCTTTGCATACATCTCTACTACTAGGTGCTCTAGTCCACCTCTACTACTAGGTGCTCTAGTCCACCTCTACTACTAGGTGCTCTAGTTTATACCAACCACATAGTCTAGTTTCTGATATCAATTCAAGTATAATTGGGTGTTAAATAATGTTTACACTTCAAGGCTTTGATACCAGAGGTAATCACTATAAATACGTCTGTGCCATACTCAGCCATTAAAACCGATTTCCAAGTGTTTCAGATATTGGCACTTCTTCAGCACTGTGTGTGTGAAAAAGAAACAAGTAGATTTCCTTTTTTGTATTGATCAGTGCCCACGGAAGCCATAGACTTCTCTTGCTTTAAGGCAATTGAGACCATTGGGAAGAAATTGGTTGCAAATTGGTCACGTAGGAAAATAATAAACCTGAAAAGTGGAGGGCGGGCGAACCCCACTATTTATATTCGCTCGTATCCAAATCCGGATTAGTAAGGGCGGCAGCGAGCGGATGCAAGCACAAGCAAGACATGCATATATCTGGTTTTTGGGTCGTCACGTGGCCTGCTCCCGAGACCCTCCCGAGACCCTCACCCGGCCCGCACTCCAGTCCCGTGGATAACCGCAAGTCTGGTGTGATCTCAATTTCAATGCCATAAATACCAAGGCCAATATCCAATGCCACTTAACAAAAAAAATAATCCCCATTTAAAATTAATCACTTCTCAACAAAAACAAATCACACTTCGTTAATTGTAATTTCCCCAAATTTGTGTTCTCTGTATTGATATGTCCCCTTATTCTTCACTTCTGCTTGTCTCTCTCTATCTACTCCCCAATCGAGAAACCCCGAGGATCTGCTTTAAAACGTTCTCATTCCATCAATTCTCATTTTATCAATTCTCATTTCATCAATTCTCGTTTTATCAATTCTCATTTTATCAATTCTCATTTCATCAATTCTCATTTCATCATTTCATCATTTCATCATTTCATCATTTAATCATTTCATCATTTCTTCATTTCTTCAATTCTCATTTCATCAATTCTCATTTCATCAATTCTCATTTTATCAATTCTCATTTCATCAATTCTCATTTCATCAATTCTCATTTACCCAATTCTCATTTCATCAATTCTCATTTTATCAATTCTCATTTCATCATTTCATCAATTCATCAATTCATCATTTCATCAATTCTTCATTTACCCAATTCTTCATTTCATCATTTCATCATTTCATCATTTCATCAATTCAACTTCTCAATTGAAGGGATGGAAACTGGAACTATGGTATGACCCAAGGCCATGAGCTTTTGCAATGTTTGCTCGAGAGCATGTCGGGTCTGTTGTTGGGTTTCAGCGAGTAGAAACCTTTGCGGAACACCAATTCGAAGCAATCTAGATGCATGCCGCTTCTTCACCTCCTCCTTGATTTTGTTTCGGATGTCAGCAGGCATCGACGTTATATCTTTCTCATCATGGTGGCCCAAGATGCCAAATATGCGTCTTATGGTTTGCAACTGCTTGGAAAAAACACCGACACAGTCAAGAGCTTCGGCATAGGCACCCACACCGTATCTAGAAATACGGCCGTAAAAAGGTTTGAATCCCACAAAGCTACAGTAGCTTTCATCAATTCTTCATTTACCCAATTCTCATTTCCCAATTCTTATTTCCCAATTCTCATTTACCCAATTCTCATTTCCCAATTCTCATTTCCCAATTCTCATTTACCCAATCCTTCATTTCATCAAATCATTGATTTATCATTAGAGGCCTGCAGGAGAGTATTTCCAGACTCCACCAAATAGGATGTCTCAAAACAAATCTTATTTTCAGATATAATTTCATGGCACTCTTAACTATCGGCATTCTATGTATGTATCAGAATAGTATGAAATTACTAGTTCCAAGGTTCTAGTGCAAGAAAAAGGTCCAAATTATTTATTTTTATCGCTGAGTGAGGATTTCTGTGTTTATATGTTCCGGTGCGAAATGGCTGTAAATCGAGCAGTTGGGGAAGGGGGCCCTTGCGAAAAATATAAATAGAGCCATTTCGCCCGAAAAAAAATATTTTGCCTTCAACAAAACAATTGATACCTACAATGAAAATATAAAGTTGTTGTTTTGATTTTAAGCAAAGTATTCTTGGGGGTTTTCCCTTGATACTAAAAGTGTTTTGGATACCATTTGGAGTGAATACAGCAGAGCAGTGTCAACGAGTACCTAATCTGCACGGAGTTAACACAACAGAGCAGTGTCAACGAGTACCTAGTCTGCACGGAGTTAACACAGCAGAGAATCATAACACTCAAGTTCATGAGTCGTTGTTTTGTTCCGTAGTGATTGGCCAATGTGATGAGTGTACTGCTTAAGAGTATCCCAGACTTTCTAAGTGTTACTATAATTCACGGAAAGGTTAACCACATCGATCTGTTCTGCATACTTACACCTGGAATTAGAAGAACCAGTGTATGAGCAAACTCCAAAAGGAATCAGGGACTTGTCAAGCCAAAGCGTGGAAGCTCGAAAAAGCATTACTAAAAAGCTCTGGGACGCATGGTATTTAAGATATCAAGAAATCGAAGCTTATGGATTCGTGAAGACGAGATGGGGCAGGATGTTTTGCGAAAGAAACGTGGACAAACATACAAAGAGGAAAAGGAAGATGTTTCTCAAAAGATATTCTCAAAAGATGTTTCTCAAAAGATGTTTCTCAAAAGATGTTTCTCAAAAGATATTCTCAAAAGATGTTTCTCAAAAGATATTCTCAAAAGATGTTCCTCAAAAGATGTTCCTCGTACTATACGTGGATCAGTTCCAATCCCTTTGAAGAATCAATTCCATGTCATATTCTAAGTTGTCACCAGCCTATACCAACAGTGTATCCAAAACACAGTTAAGCATATCATTACAAACAAAAGAATCAGGAATATCCGGTTATAGTGATTAAGAATCATTATTGAAAGCCTTACTCATACTTCTACACGGACTTGTTTATGTCTGGTGACCAGTTCAGAAGCCTAGCCAGTACTAATACTTCTCAACTTTACTCAGACTAATAGTTGTTAAGTAGGGAAACCACATATTGTTCCAAGTGCTGACCGAGAGTTGAGCAAAAACATCAAAATGTCAAAAGAGTTGATCAAAAACATCAAAAGAAAGATCAAAAGGAGGATCACGACGGATTCATCATCGGTGTGGTCGTTCCTGTGTCTAAGATTACTGATGAACCATGGAGAATTGAAGTGGTTAATAATTACACCATATTTTGTCAGAACTTCTTATTTTGATTGGATGAATGTGTTTTGGAAAAGGACATAAGGTTCATAGAGCAGTTCATCAGTTCATTGAGTACCGGTTTACGAAGACCGGATAAAAATATCCTATGGATAACAACACCATACACTACGTTAAGATTAGCAGTAGTAGTATGATATTTACGACTTTTTAGTGGGAACAAAAACAGACGCAGACTATGAGCTTTTCGGAGTACATGACAAACAAAGCAAAGATCAAGTTCAAGGATCCAAGAGGTGTTAGTGGATTCTGTGGACTCCTGATAGAGATAGAAAACAAAAAGTGAATGGGGGATTTAGATCCACCAGAAACCATTCATCCACGATCTACTAGCCTGATTACAGGAATACGTTCCAAATGAGAGTCAGAGAGTTCCCATGAACGTTTATGAGCTCCGCACGCCCAATCGTATGGTCCACCTGGATGTTTTCCACCGGGTTTTTCGCCACTTTCGTCTTCCAGCGGCTAACCTCGTTCTTATATAAGCCCCGGAACGACCCCGAAACAACCCCGAAATGGCCCCGGAACTGCAACCCATTCCCCCGGAAACACCCCCACGTCACCTACGTGACTTTCAGTCATATTTAAGATATTATCCATAACTGCTGCTCATATATTTCTTCCCAAGTGTGATTTATTCAATAAAACATACTATTCATATACAATTAGTGCTACCGTTGATAAAATTATTGGCTGCGAAATTGCATTGAGTGTTGATTTGGAACATTTATGTCCCAAAATTTAGAAATTCTAAGGTGGGACTATACACTTTTTGAGTATAAAGACTCAAGTCATTTATCTATCGAAACACTGATGCGATCACAACTTGACCATAGTTGAACTCACGGAAAATTGATGATTTTTGGATGTTGAACTATACCGATGATGATGATGATGGGGATATATTTGTTGTATAGGCTGGTTTGGTCATAAAGATTATGTGTGGTGACAGACTATTAGATCCATGTAAATATGTAGTCAACTCTAGTCATGAAGTGTATAATGATACAGAAAAATTGAATGACGTTGAACCACACTGATTAAACAATAATGCACCCTCCATTATCCAGGCTTCAGTGAAAACACTTTAAATCCATTGCCCAAAATAGAAACGTACGCATATATTTCCACAGAAAGCGCAAAGCCCAAGTAGACACTGTTTCAGACTTGTTTGTGTGTTCACTCAACAAACTCCCGTGCAGTTTGAAAGAAGAAGCAGCGAACTTGCTGAGATGAGAAGACGCTCGCCAGCAACAGCTTTGATTGATACTAGTTTCTGTGATCCAGCTTTCTTTAATAGTATCCTAGGATTGAGCAGTTGAGAGACCTCGGTTTCAAAATTGCAGCAGACGGGAGGACTTTGGTCTGCGTGTCGTAGCTGTACAGAGTGCCTCAGTGGTATGCATAGAGGAGGGTTTTCTCCGGGTCGGTCTCACCGGTGATTTAATAGAATTCAATCAGGGGGTTCAGTGTCACCTGCTCAGAATGGTATACCCTTGGTCGGACATCCATCCAGCTCCAAAGCCAATGTGGTGGGTACTTCTAGAACACTTTCTCCGGGACAAATCTATGTTGAGAAGGCAGTCGATATCATTGGTAAGCATCAGTACCTCTTCACTAATTGATATTGGTGGGTCTGGTGTCGGGAGACATTTTGGTATGTCCTCTCTCAATTTAAAGGTGGCTGTAAAATAGCGGGAGCTTGTTCTTTTATATGGGGGGGGGGCGAGCCTTCACATGACCAGTCACGTGAGCGTTCACCACAAAGTCACGTGAGTGTTCAGAATCACGTGAGTGTTCAGAATCACGTGAGTGCCCGCGGTCTCAGGGGAGCAGCAAGAGCGGTTTTCTCAAAAATCTACAACATCTGCATTTATTCTATATACAAAGTGTCAGGCATGCCAGAAGTGTTTATTCCATCCTGTATAACTTAAACGCATCACTGTTAGAAAAGTCAGGGTTTTCAATCATGCTGCCAATCCACATATAGCCATTCATTCCGCTAAACTTATAAGTAAAGGAAAAACGGTCGGTCAAACCAGTTCTTAAAGTTACTTAAAGCTTTCAAACTATCGAACTCTGAACACTTTTACTGCGTCTATTGCAACCAAAAAGACATTCAATGGAAAACCCTTACGTCACAATAATCTGTGGAGTCGAACTTTGAGTTGATTAGGTGATGGACATTCTATTGTTTCCGGACACTACTTGAATCATTCTGCTAGTGTATAATACTGCTCTGATGTCACTTCCGGTGGTACCACACCAGGAACCAAAAAATTCGGGAAGCTATACAGACTAATCATACAGTTTCATTATGATTTTAAATTCCATTCTCGATTGTTTGCGTTGAAGCTTCAAATATATTGAAGGAGCGCTGTTCATACAATAGACTGTTGAACATGAAGAATCAGTACATCTCTTATGTACTTTACGGTCCACGGGACTGCATGGAAGCACGACAGATGCAACAATGATATGCAGGAAATCAGTGGGAAATGTCCCGCGGAAAAGGGAGCGGGCGGTAATACAAAGAAAGAGGACGACGCAGTATTTTATGAAAGTTCTTGGTATAGTTTAAATACAGATGAGGATAACCGCTCCAGTTTATGCGTTACTAGATAGCAAAGCTTAACGGTATGTAGTGTGCATGAATAATGATTCTATATTTCAGGATCACTTTCTTTGATGAGTCAATTTATTCACTATCTATGTGCTTTCATGATCTCTTTTTGGATCTAAAGAGGTTTTAAAAAGATTGATTGGTTCACGATTTTTCGATTTTCTAATTCATCAATTTGGCGGTTTCACGGTTTTCCAATTGCACGGTTGTATAACTATTGAAAAATCCACGAGTTTCCGGTGTGCTCAGTTACAATTTTACAATCTGTCAATTAAACGTGTTGCAGCTAGCTATTCTGAAATTTACACTTTACGGAATTGCTATTTTGATATGTCCATTTTTTTAATGAATTAGTATATACTAACCGGCAGTGCATAGATGGATGCAGTAGCTTGAGTCAGGTCTAAGCCAAACGAAATCTCCTAAACTTTCCACATAAAAGAATCTGTCCACCTCGAGAACAGAGAAGATATACCTAAAGCATTTGGAGTGCTTGCGTGACTATAGCGTATTTCATCAATACCGCATACACCTAAAGGCGAAGACAACACATCCTGGCAATACTATGAATGACTGATTTTTTTTATCATTTTTGGCAGTCATTCAACCCGAAAACAAAGAAAAAAAAAAGGGGTATACTGTCAAGATCTGAACCCCGGATTCACACCGTGTGCATGTGTGAATGATGGCATGGTCACGCATCGTGTGTTATTTTCCGATAAACATGCGTGACCTGTAAAGGTTTTTTGGTGAAAGGTATTTTGGTGAAAGGTATTTTGGTGAAAGGTCTTTTGGTGAAAGGGCTTTTGGTGAACGGTATTTTGGTGAAATGTAAAGCTTTTTTGGTGGCTATAAAGCCGGCAGTTTCCAGAGTTTTCATTGGCCAAAATGAAATTACTTCATTCCATTATTATCTCCCTTTTTGCAGCCACCGTATCGGCACAGCCCAAGAAGCAGTGGGCGTATTTTGTAAAGCTCAATGATACCCTTATGCCACTCTCTGCCAAGTATCTTGGAGACAAACATCAAAATATGAGCACGCTTGCCTATGGAGACTGTTCTTTGGGCGCTCCGGTTGAGTTCACCTATTGCAACGGCCTGTCTTTTACTAAACGAGGTGAAACCTGGCAGGCATTGGGGCTTCTTGAAAACGGATTGCTGTTCGGGCCTGAAGTGGATGCTTACAACTTCACAATCTCTGATAGCGGGAAGCTTGACCATGAACCGTTTTACTCTTGTACACAAGCGGATGGTGGTCCAGGACGTGTGATTAATACTCTGAAGTTAAGTATTACCAACCCAAATGAGTGTTTTAACGTGGAAATCTATCTTTTGCATTACAACCGCGAAAGCCAGTCTGCTGTGTATCCTCAGCCGGGGGTTGGGTATTTGGACTCAGATTCTGTGGGGTCATGTTTGATTAGCAAACTCTAAGAGTTTGAATGACTGTTAGGTTGACTCTGACATATTGTCAACGAATACCTAGCGTGTACGGAGAAAAGGTGCTTCGTGGATATGTTTTACGCAGGCCATTCAAAGGAAAATAGGGCTGTGCAGACTCTGAAAAGTGCAGACTGTGCGTGTCTTAGCCGAACTGAAAAGTATAACACTTTGGTCTTGTAAGGTACCATTTTACATATCCTTGTATATTAATATATACAAAAACAAAAGTGGAAACGTAATGTTCAATGGGAACCTTATCTATAGGAAAGTTGAGGAGTGAAGCAATCGTGTGAATGATCACTATAGCAGTTATCGGAAGGACTTAAAGGTTACTGTGAAGTTAGGTTTGACAACGATGAATAGGGTTATAGCAGTGTCTACGAATCACCAGCTTTTACCTGCCGTATTAGAAAGCTTTGTTTGATTGATGAAGTGCCGACTATTTAGGAATTATTTAGGAACTATTTAGGAATTATTTAGGAATTATTTAGTGACTATTTAGGAACTATTTAGGAATTATTTAGTAACTATTTAGTGACTATTTAGTAACTATTTAGTGACTATTTAGGAACTATTTAGTGACTATTTAGGAATTATTTAGTAACTATTTAGTGACTATTTAGAAATTATTTAGTGACTATTTAGGAATTATTTAGTGACTATTAAGGAACTATTTAGGAAATATTCTCTGACTTGTGCTTCGGTTCTACTGAATATCTATAGTACTGATCTTAATGTGCACTCGAATACTCAACATTCATGGGCGATCGAATCAACTTTCTATGTTATGCTCTTTAAGGTATGTTTAGCGAAACTTGGATTCGTTGATGGCTCCTCAAAGAGCCCGGCCTGGCTTATGTAACCCTGGAGAAAGTCTCCACCAGAACTGGTAAGAACTCCATAATATTCGAAAAGACCATGTCAGGTTCGTGTATATGGCCCAGGTTCGTGTATATGGCCCAGCTCCGTGGTACGCCATTTGCAATGGCCATTTTTGGGTTCGGAAAGACTAGGCTTCACAATGGCTATGTAGTAACCTGCGTATAGTGGATGTCACACCTTACTGGAGATATTTGTTCATCTTCTAAGGGATTATAAAACCGTTTGTGCTTATATTCTCTGTGGATTCCATGGATTTATACATTTGAATATTAGAACGGTTTCTTGCAGGTTGGCTCGAGAATTGTCAACTCATCTTTTAGTATATATTGATATACAGGTGTTAGATTCTGCTTACGTCCAGTACTCTGTTTTGTATGTTTATTCGCCGATGGATTCCCAGTAGGTGGCAATCCGAGTACCTACATAGCTAACCTACTCTGTAGTCTATATTCTATATTGTATTCTGGTCTATATTCTATATTGTATTCTGGTCTATATTCTAGTCTATATTCTAGTCTATATTCTAGTCTATATTCTAGTCTATATTCTAGTCTATATTCTAGTCTATAGTCTAGTCTATAGTCTAGTCTATAGTCTAGTCTATAGTCTAGTCTATATTCTAGTCTATAGTCTAGTACTGGGGTTATGTTCATTGATGGACTCCCACCTACTGAGATTCCGAGTACTTATATAGTTAGCCTGTGAGTACCAGAGAAGTGGAGCCATGTCAGGAGGTAAGACGAAAGAATTCACGGGGTATGACGCGTTGGACAAGTCATTGGCTTTCGTAGGCTCTAGCAAAATCTCTATGGGCAGTGTGTTTACCCATGGTGGGTCTAACAAGTAGTAGTCAGTAAAAATAATATAGTAGTCAGTAATAATGATAGTAATAATAGTAGTAGTAATAGTACTAGAGTAGCAGTAGTAATAGAGTATATACTACTTACCCTTTCTAATTTTTTTCTACTAATTTTTTACTTATTTGTACTTATTTCTAGTCATTTTCTACTCTTTTCTACTCTTTACTACTCTTTACTACTCTTTTCTACTCTTTTCTACTCTTTACTACTCTTTACGACTCATTTTCCCACTTATTTGTACTCTTTTTCAACTTTTCTTTTAGTATATATTAATATACAGGGATATGTAAGTTGTACCTTACAAGACCAAAGTCCTATGTCACGGGTCCACAGCGCTTCTCATACTTTTCAGTTCGGCTAGGACTCGTACAGCCTTCATTGTTCAGATTCTGCACAGCCTCTATTGTCCTTTCAATGGCCTGCGTACAACATATCCTCGAAGCACCTTGTCTCCGTACACGCTAGGTATTCGTTGACACTTTTAGTACTCTTTACTACTCATTTTCTAGTCATTTTCTACTTCTTTCGGCTTATTTACGCTAACACTCATTACTTAATTCCTGCTATTTTACTACTCATTCTTTACTTATTTCTAGTCATTTCCTACTCTTTTCTACATATTTCTGCTTATTTCTACATATTTCTACTCCTTTATTAGCCCTTTACTACTCATTTTCCCACTTATTTCTGCTTATTTCTACTTATTTCTAGTCATTTTCTACTTCTTTCTGCTTTTAACGAGTTCTTTCTGCTTTTAACGAGTTCTTTCTGCTTTTAACGAGTTCTTTCTACTTTAAATTGCCTATTTAGGCCTACTTAGGAATTATCCCTAGGCTTGTGCAAAGCTTATTGGGAGCTCACTCACGCCAGGCTAGGCCCAAGCTAGAATAAGCTTATCCTTCGTAGAAAGTTACTTAGTCTCTCATTTACCCATTTGGCCTTTACCTTTACCCCGATAAGTTGGTGTCATCGATTTACACAAGTTCAGTATCGGTATGGCATGTTACTCGCTACCAGTGGACACAAACAACCCAGAAAAAAGGGTGATTGGTCTCTTTTGAGAGCTCTTTGATACCACATCTTAATGAAAATCTTCAAACATGACCCTAAAAATCTGTACGCTATAAACCAGACACTATGCCACACACAGCACTCATGTCACTATGACACTGCATTGAGTAGACCAGAGTATGACCATAATTCCAAACATTAGCTCCCTAGTAGATTTGTTTTGTTGCATCAGCTACTAGGGTTGGTATATTTATTTATAAAGGTTTAAAGTAAATACTAGTTTTTTTCCGAAGGGGCCGGCATCCTGTCGATTTATAGTCCTGGGTAATCACCAGGGTCCACCTCCCAAAATCTTAAAGAAGAGTTCCACAATAAAAGACCGCAACTTCACGTACATGTACTTGACATATAATCAACTTTCAGGCTCGAACAGTGTTACTGCAAAGTATACAGGTCGATTAGTTACACAAGAGAGCATACAGAAAGAACATCAACCAAGCAGTGACTCGAAAGATACTGAGTCTTCACTATCACAAACCAAATTATGCTTGCACCCATAAGGGTTGTACATGGTCTTTTTCCAGGCCCTCAGATCTAAGAAGACATGCCAAGTCATTGTCGTTACTATGCCAACGACTCATCGTGTTACCATAACGGTGGATCCTTTACAAGACTGGATGTTTTGAAGAAACACTTGCGTTTGATGCATTACGTTAGAGACAGGCAAATGGTGTATCCGGGTCCCGACCCGGGTTGGTGGCGATCTTGCCAGAAAATGTTTGAGTCTAGCATCTACAACTGAACGCATTGCGAAAGAGCTTTTACTCGAGAAGAACATTTGAGCAGCCACATCACTCTGACCCACACCAAATCCAAGCCTTTCGTGTGTGGGATAAGCTTGCGGCCTTTTTTGCCTAGACACTTACTTCTACGGCATTCAAAGAGTCTACATAAAGGCTCTGAAGTGGCCATTTCCCGTATCTGCAAGCCGTACAAAGTCGCAAGACGACATCAAGGAAGAGGAGCCTGGACCTGTCTCTGAATCTGTCTCTGGACCTGTCCCTGAGCCTGTCTCTGACCTGTCCCAGAACCTGTCTCTCTCTGATGTACGCGATGTTAAATGTCCATCAACACTTTGGTCAGTTAAAAAAACCGCACAGTCTTTCCATTCTCTGAGGTCGCTGGCGGCCCCGCATTGAAACCACACGCAACCTAGAGCTTGAATGTGAATTATGATTTCTTATAACTTCAAGTCACTACTAAATTGAATTGGTCATACATGCTGTACTGTAGCACTATCGCACACCGTAGAATCCATGATAGTGTATTCAAAGAATTTGTATTATTCAACAACATTTCATGGTTTTGTATACTTCATTGCAGTGAGTGTTCCAGCCAGCTGAAACCACCACTTTGGAAGCTGAAAACAGCACTTTGGAAAGCTGAAACCACCACTTTGGAAGCTGAAACCACCACTTTGGAAAGCTGAAAACAGCACTTTGGAAAGCTGAACCCACCACTTTGGAAGCTGAAACCACCACTTTGGAAGCTGAAAACAGCACTTTGGAAAGCTGAAACCACCACTTTGGAAAGCTGAAAACAGCACTTTGGAAAGCTGAAACCACCACTTTGGAAGCTGAAACCACCACTTTGGAAGCTGAAAACAGCACTTTGGAAAGCTGAAAACAGCACTTTGGAAAGCTGAAACCACCACTTTGGAAAGCTGAAAACAGCACTTTGGAAAGCTGAAACCACCACTTTGGAAGCTGAAACCACCACTTTGGAAAGCTGAAAACAGCACTTTGGAAAGCTGAAACCACCACTTTGGAAGCTGAAACCACCACTTTGGAAAGCTGAAAACAGCACTTTGGAAAGCTGAAACCACCACTTTGGAAGCTGAAACCACCACTTTGGAAAGCTGAAAACAGCACTTTGGAAAGCTGAAACCACCACTTTGGAAGCTGAAACCACCACTTTGGAAAGCTGAAAACAGCACTTTGGAAAGCTGAAACCACCACTTTGGAAGCTGAAACCACCACTTTGGAAAGCTGAAAACAGCACTTTGGAAAGCTGAAACCACCACTTTGGAAGCTGAAACCACCACTTTGGAAAGCTGAAAACAGCACTTTGGAAAGCTGAAACCACCACTTTGGAAGCTGAAATCACCACTTTGGAAAGCTGAAATCACCACTTTGGAAAGCTGAAAACAGCACTTTGGAAAGCTGAAACCACCATTTTGGAAAGCTGAAATCACCACTTTGGAAAGCTGAAATCACCACTTTGGAAAGCTGTAACTACAAACAATGACTCCGACCAATAGAGTTTACATTGTTATTTATTGTACATATTTAATGAGTAGCTCGTTAGTCAGCTTCCGCAGAATCCTGATGGTCTTCCCGAGTTTGATTATCAAAGAAATCATGGTTGGCACACTTACGATGGATGATGTACACGGAACGAACAGCTTGTTAAGCCCTCTCGTATTTGTCTGCCGCAAGTACAACATTTACACTGTGCGTGACGCTCATCAAGGTTTTATCCTTAACCAAACGCTTCAACACCTTGTAGGCCAAACGACGTTCCGCATGGTACTCC
The DNA here is from genome assembly GCA_002374735.1 of Metschnikowia sp. 13-106.1. Lineage (NCBI taxonomy): Eukaryota > Fungi > Ascomycota > Pichiomycetes > Serinales > Metschnikowiaceae > Metschnikowia > Metschnikowia sp. 13-106.1. Next base: position 53,764 of record NLAL01000067.1, read on the forward strand.
ACTCCTGCTCAGAGTTCAAATCCTTATGGTTAAGGTACCAATCAATGATATCGTCGTGCATCAAACCGTCTCCACCCTCAGTATCATCCTGAGATACTTTCTTGACGATACGGTTCATCATGGCAATGTACTTATCGTAGGTGAGGGTTGCCTTGGGTGGAGCAGGGTGGCTTGTCGTAGAGGCATAAGGTTCAGTGACCCGTTGGTCCTGCATTGCGGTGTCTTGTGCTCAATCTCTGGGCCGTCTTCGACATCGTCATCCATTTGGATGTCAACATTTCAACTGTGGTAATAGAGGACCGCAATAAGTCGTGCAGCGTGCAGGCACTGAAAAGAATATTTCTACTCTTTTACTACTATTTTTCTGCTTTTTTCTAGTCATTTTCAACTTATTTCTGCTTGTTTCTGCTTATTTCTACTCATTTCCACTTATTTCTACTCTTTTACTACTCATTTTCTGCTTATTTCTACTCATTTTCTGCTTATTTCTACTCATTTCCGCTTATTTCTACTCTTTTCTACTCATTTTCTGCTTATTTCTACTCATTTCCGCTTATTTCTACTCTTTTACTACTCATTTTCTGCTTATTTCTACTCATTTTCTGCTTATTTCTACTCATTTCCACTTATTTCTACTCTTTTCTACTCATTTTCTGCTTATTTCCTACCTAATTCCTGCTTTTTTACTACTCTTTTACTCATTTTCTACTTAATTCCTGCTCTTTTACTACTTACACTATCTATTTATTTGACATTATTGACTACTCAATTTCGGCTTTCTTTCTACTCATTTACTACTAGGATAAATTAACGTTCATTAGTATATTCAACAGAAAAAAAATAGTATAGAGTACTGTAATGTAGTAAAGAATAGTATAGTATAGTGTAGTGAATAATGTAGACTACTGTAGTAGAGTGTAGAAAGTTGGTGTATATATTTCCACTCATTTCCACTCATTTCCACATACACTGTCTACTCATTTCCACTTACTCTTTCCACTCATTTCCACTCATTTCCACTCATTTCCACTCATTTCCACTTACAGTCTACTCATTTCCACTTACTCTTTCCACTCATTTCCACTCATTTACGTCAGTGACTGTGGTCGTGTGAAGGCTCGTCCCAATATAAAGCTCCTGCTATTCTGTAAGAGTATCCGAGATATTTGGCAGTTGGACTATTTGGCAGTTTGGAAGTTTGACTATTTTGCAGTTTGACGATTTGGAAGTTTGGCAGTTTGGCAGTTGGACTATTTGGCAGTTGGACTATGCAAAAGTTTGACGATTTGGCAGTTTGACGATTTGGCAGTTTGACTGTTTGGCAGTTTGACTATTTGTTCTAGTGTCCATTTTCTCAGCCCAAAATCTTTCTAGTAACCGTTTTCTCAGCCCAAACCTTTTTAGTAACCGTTTCTCAGCCCAAAACTCCCAGTGTCTTTTTCAAAGCACTAGGCATTTTTCAAAACAATTCAAACCAACACCACAAATGGTTCAAACCACACTAGCAAAATTAAGCAGCCAATAATGTGTGAAGGCTCGTCCTAATATAAAGCTCCTGCTATTCTGTAAGAGTATCCGAGATTTATATCAACTCAGGGAGGACATACCAAGTTGTCTCCCAACACCAGACCCGCCAATATTAACTAGTGGGAAGTACAGGTGTTTCCGGGGATTCAACCAAGTAGGTTTCCAAATACGGGTCCATCGAGAAAACACCGTACGAGCAGATGTTGCTGGAGAGAGAGTGTATGAGAGATGAGAGTGGAGAAAGTGCATCGAGGCTGGGCATTTGAGTCACGAAATTCCGAGGAACGTTGCCGGTCCGCTAAGCTGCAGTCCAGGGCATTATCTCATTGGACGCAGATTCATTTTCTGCTTATTTCCACTCATTTCCACTGATTTCCACTGATTCCACTGATTCCACTTGTTTCCACTGATTTCCACTAATTTTCACTGATTTCCACTTATTTCCACTTATTTCCACTGATTTCCACTGATTTCCACTGATTCCACTGATTCCACTTGTTTCCACTGATTTCCACTAATTTTCACTGATTTCCACTTATTTCCACTTATTTCCACTGATTTCCACTGATTTCCACTGATTCCACTGATTTCCACTAATTTTCACTGATTTCCACTGATTCCACTGATTTCCACTGATTCCACTCATTTCCACTGATTCCACTGATTTCCACTCATTTCCACTCATTTCCACTGATTTCCACTGATTCCACTGATTCCACTTGTTTCCACTGATTTCCACTAATTTTCACTGATTTCCACTTATTTCCACTTATTTCCACTGATTTCCACTGATTTCCACTGATTCCACTGATTCCACTGATTCCACTGATTTCCACTGATTTCCACTGATTCCACTGATTTCCACTGATTCCACTCATTTCCACTGATTCCACTGATTTCCACTGATTTCCACTGATTTCCACTGATTCCACTGATTTCCACTGATTCCACTCATTTCCACTGATTCCACTGATTTCCACTCATTTCCACTCGAAATCTTAATCACTATGGATCTGACCCCCGTAAATTGACTTGTATAATTTTGATTGGACACAGCCTGGAAATTCTATTGTGGATCAGATCACTAAAGTGGAGCAGGAGTGGAACGCCACAATATAAAGATAGATTTGACAAGAACCTAGCCGTATCAAAGATTGAGACCTGACCTGACCATGGAATATTGACTTCAACACCACTAGTTGTGTTTGTACAAACGGACTGTACTTCTGCCTCTTAGTGACTAAGGTGGCCATGGTGGCTATGGTGGCATGGCAGGAATGCCAGAATGAGTGTAGTCATAGTAGGAGTCTATTAGAGTCTGTAAGAGTCTGTAAGAGTCCATACTGAATCATGTATTAAATGGGCGACACCTTATCATAGACAAAATGATCACCGGAAATAATACATGCCACCATGAAATTATACCGTGGACTAATTGCACTGTATCTTTCCATATCGTGCGTGCGCCACTCAAAACACCGCACTTCGCGCTTCTCCATATCATCGCTCTCATCTCCACATCTTCTCCACTCCGTAAATCTCCATGGACATTGAACTCGTTCTGCCGGTGAAGGTGACATCGGGCAACCACGCGTCCATCTTGGCGCTTTTGGGCGCCCTGAGCCCCGCATCCATCCATGCACGCCATACCCAGGTGCCGGTGCAGCCCAGTGCAGAGGTGAGAGCTATTCTCCAGCGAAAAGAGCAACAAAACAAGCGGCGGAGACTTGGAAAAAAGGCGGGGCTGGAAATTATGAACGGGGAGAAACATGGTGCTGAAAATGGCGCTGAAAACGGTGCCGGAACGGCGCAAAACCGCCACTTTTCTGTTTCACACCTCGACCTCGACCCAAACATCGACCCAAACGACCCAAACCTCGACGAAAACCCCGACGCTGACTCCTCCGACCATGCATCCAACTTCGTGCCTCTTGCACGCTTCCAGCCGGAAAACCGCTTGCAGCAAGTGACCACGGCATTCTACCCCCGGTTCCCGAAACTCAAGAAACAACATGTCAGTGCTTTGTTTGCCCGGTTTCTCGAAAAATGCCCGTACCCGGGAGCCCATGCCACGTTCCTGCACCTAGATCTGGTCTCCGACGATTTCCGGGGCATCTATGTCCGGTTTCCGACCATTGAAATCACCAGGTGGGTGCAAAAGAATTCGGAAAAGGTGTTTGATGCCCTTGCTGTTTTTGACCATCTAGAGACAGAATTCAGGGAGGAGAAGAGTCTGGAAAAAGATTCTGGAAATGAAAAAAGCCCGGAAAAAGAGTCTGGGAATGAAAAAAGTCCGGAACACGAACCAAATGTAGACTTTCTGAGCGTCAAATCTTTCGTTTCTGCAGTCTTGAACAATTCCAGAAACTACCAGTCAGCAGGAAAAACCAACACCAAGGACTTGGACGCAGTCATGGAGTACTACCGCACGTATAAGGTGCAGAACCTGGACTTGGTGGAAGTGCCCAAGGAAATGAAGGACTCCATTGTTCGGGACATCATCCGGTTCCGGTCTCGTGTGTTGCTCATAGAGAGAGAGAACCGGAAGAAGGAGATTGAAAAGGAACGGCGTTCTGCCAAGCGTCGTTTGACTCAGATCTATGAGAGTATCCGCTCAAAGGATGGAAATGGAAGTGATGGTGGTGATAAAAAGGATGGAAATGGAAGTAATGGAAATGGAAAGGAAGAGGAAAATGGAGACGAGTCCAAAGACCAATATTCCTCGCTTTCCGATGAACAGTATGAACAGCTTCTAGCCCAGAAAGAAGCAGCAGCTTTGGAGACCCAGTATACGGCGAAAATAGCCCTGGTTCAAAAGGCAGAGGCCCACAAAGCTTCTCTCTTGGCATCTCTAGCTGAGCTCCTGGCCTATGAGGAGTACCTTCTCGAAAACAAGCTCACGCTCATGGACGAGCTCAAGGTATTGGAGGATCCAGCCCCCAATAATGTGCCTCCCGACTTGGCCACGCTGGCGTTGTACCATACGAATCCACGGGAATACTTGAGGGTGAGGAACATTGAACGGGCCAAGGAGGAGGCATGGGAGGCGGAAGAAAGACTGAAAATGGTGGATTTGGAATCGAAGAAAGGGTCAGAAAAGAAAGAACTTTCTCCTTCCAGCGTTTCGGATTCCAAAAATTCCGGTTCTTTATCCAATTCCAAAGATTCTGGCTCCAAGATCTCTGATTCTATGTCCAGTTCCAAAGAGAAAGAACCTGAGTCCAATGACTCTTCGCTTTGTGTACAAGAGTTTTCAGCGGAAAAACTCTTGCGCGTCAAGAACCACATTTCCTCATTGATAGAAGACTATTTGGGGGTCAAGGAGGAAGTGTTGATCGACTATGTGTACCAATTTCTCCTCAAGCACAACTTGGACCAAAGAGATCTGCTTGTGGCCGAACTCTCCGAGACGTTGGACGACGATTCTGTGATTGTCGTGGATCTGTTGTATGACTATGTCAAGAGCCAAGCGAGTTCCTGTTGAGCGACAGATCTGAGATCTGAGCATCTGTGCATTTGAAGACCTGAAAGGTCTGGAATATCTGAAGATCTGGAACAGGCCATAATGGGTTATTCTGAGGAATAGTCAGTATATTTGTTCTGAGAAATAGCCGGTTATGGGTTTGGAATAGTCGGTTATGGGTTCGGAATGGCTATAGGTAATTTCTGGCCTCTAGTGAAAAGCAGTGGACAAAAACTCCAAAAAGATATGGAGGACACTTAAACTGGAGTAAGAGTTTTTCAGAGTCGGGAGCACATGATTATGGTGTGGTAATCTAGAGAAGATTTCACTCTAGAAGACACTTTAAGTGGGTCCTCCATTCCTCTTTTTTTCTGTCCATCATAATACCATGGTACGAGGAAGACATAGTCCTGAAAATTATTCATCCTTTACGTTGGTCGTTCACTCGTGCTTGACTCACTATGAGGATGTACGAGCATGTCCATAGTCTTAGACACAAAGCACTAAAAATACTGAAGGTCAGGACCCTCGCCATAGGACTCTCGCTATATTCGAAGCAAAATTCATATCCGTGTAATCACACTGAATACCAAAATCAAGGGGCATTTGAGGAAATACACACTGGTAGAGAACTCACACTGCTAAAACTGACTGATATCAGATTTGTAGCATCAGCGTAAATATATTTGGCAACCTAGTGTAATTTCCCTTAGTCAAGCAGAAAACCACATCCCCTTTATGTGAAGTTTATTGCATTTCGAATGTCCTTCTTTGACCTAGGAAATCTTCTTTTCCCTAATTCGTGGACTCCAACGACTTGGATGAACGAAGTGTTCAGTAATGTCACTGCAACGAACGAGTCATGAGAGTCAGGAAAAGATTCGGGAGTCTCCAATGAAGTAATAAAATTTCATCTAATATGCTTGGCAATTTGCCAAAGCAATGTCCTTCTTCCAAGTTTTAATCCAGTTCATTGTATCTTGCTTTGAAACAAGCAACTGTAAGGAATTGCCAAAAAAAGGGCATTTGACATTGTCTCCCAGAAGAGCACCATTAATAGGTGTCTTTTTACCCACCTTCCCCAAACCACCTGACATAGTTTCCATGTACCATTCAAGAGAATTCAATGTAAAGTTCTTTTGCTTTCCAATCGCTGGTTCCTGCCGGAGTTTTCCTCAGGATAGCAGAAGCTCACAACAGTTTTATGAGGTAAAGCGAATGATTAGATGTCTCAGGACAATATTAGCCTTAGCATATTCGCAAACTTTGAATATGGAAGAAGATGTTACTTCCTTGGATATTCTCACGAATTTAGAGCTTTGAGTGGGCCTTTTTTGGTAAGCAGAACTGGCAATGCGGGATGAACCAAACGTAAAGTTAAAGTGCCAGAATTCACGTTAATCAGACACCAAAAAAAGGTGTTAGTTTATCTAGACAGCCAGACGGTTTCCATGGAAGTTGGAATCCACTAAGGAGTGTATAATAATTCACTGGCCGAATGAACTAGCTCTGAAAATGGATGCCGCTAAGTATGATACTTATACTTTGCCACTTTTTTCTAAGGACATGACTAGACGGGCGTGGAGGTGGTGTAGAAGCTTGGTCTTGAAATCGAGTGGAACCGCCTCTAGTGCAGATCTTGGTGGGAGTAGCAATCATCAAATGAGAAGTTTGAAGACTGAAGCTGGGAAAGGTTCCATGTCAACAGTAAATGAACATGGGTAAGTCGAACCTAACCTCCAAGCATAATTGTTGAGGAAGCTTTTTCTTTTTTTTTTTCCGTTCAGGGAGGGAAAGGGAAACTGGTTAAAATTTCAGTACTTGGATATGGAAACGGTAACGTAAAGAATTTGAAGACATTGGAATAAGTCCCGGAAAGAGTCTTCTTTTTTTTAACATACAACAACCTTTGAAATGGATTAAACAGAGAGAAGTTTCGGGAATGAAATAGTCACAACTCGTTTGTGGCCCAGTGCACTGGTTGCACTCCTTGAAAATTCACATATCTATCCGTGCCAAGTTTTACTCATATTTGCAGCAGGTTTCCAAGGCTAACATCCCCTAGTTGATAGAACAACGTAGTAAATGGAAGCTGGCAAAAGTGATTATGATCGCTGGAGTACAGGAATATAATTGCTGGAGTAGTGAAATACAATCATGTTGATTTGAAGAGAGGTCTGGAAGACCGCCATATCTCCTTAATTGCCCTCGCAGGCATTGTTGAGCCTGGCATCTTGGTTGGTGCTGCTCTTATTACGGCCAACGGTCCGCTAAGCCCTATAGTTGGATTTGGAATCATTGGCTAGATTTCCTTTTCCATGATTCAGAGTTCAGGTGAGTTGGCCATCTTATACCATCTGGGTAATGTGTTTTCCACTTTAGGAAATAAATTCATCAATAAGCTATTGGAAGAGCAGGAGGTTGGAACTACTGTATTATTTGGATTGCTCTTGTGGCCAAAGAATTTATTATGGTGGCTCTGATCATGATGTTTTGGGGCTCTCAGGTGCCCTTGTATGGACACGTTCTTATTTTTTGGGCTGCCTTATTGGCCTTCCAGTTTGTGGGTGTTTCCTATTTCGGCGAGGTTAAAAACCGGTTGGCTTTGTTTAGAATTGTTGGTATCATAGTAGTGGAAATAAATTCTTGGAGTTGTGGAATATAAAGGAGTGGAATGGGGAAGGGGGACGGGGCTTTATATATTTCGCATTGGGCGGTCCTGCATGGGTGGTGGCTGCAAATAAACAGGGCGGGGTGAGAAAAGGGGAAATGTCTATAAAAGGGTGCGTCCCCCCTGGATTTCTCACTCCCCATTTTTCTCTTCCCCTCTCCTCTTCTTCTTCTTCTTTTTAACTCAGGGCTTATCCAGCATGTCTACTGCTAAAGAAGGGTCTCAAAGATTCAGTTTCATCAGCTTAATTTTCAAAAGCTTTAGATAAAGAAAATAAAAAAATATCAAAAGGAAATACTTCGATGCACTGTCAATAGGAACAGTTGACGAATCCGGGGACGTTAATCAAAAGCTCCTGTCTAAGAAAGCAGCTCCGGCCCGTCTGCAGAAATCCATTTCGTGAAAACATATGGAACATTAAGTGGAATTATCCATAGTGTCTCTAAAGAGAGCATTTGACTTCGTGAATTCAGACTACCAATCTTTCCGACCTTCAAATACTTGATCCAGTTTTTTCGCTGACTATATCAAAAAAGAAGACTTTTTATGGCATTCGGTTTTTCTTTCATAAAGTCTTAGTCAACTTCGGTGGCTTGAACGTTGTTGTGGTTCTAAAGTAAGATGTATCTTCTTCTTTGGTTCGCAGCCCAGAGATTCGTGAGCATGTGCATATATGACGAAGACTCAAAAGCAGCTGCCTGCTTGCAACATGGCTGCAAAGTGCCTATACATACATCACCTCTGATTCTATACAATGGTGGCGGCTGAACGAAAGTAAGCATGGGAGCCACTTAATTGTGCACTCTGTGTGCAGGCAACTCATAAAGACAGTGGCACAAGTTACTCATAGAGAAGGTGGCAAAAGATATCATGTGAGTAGAAATAGCGTTCGTTTTCATCGTCTGGATCCATTTTGACAGAAACTTGGGTCGTGTCCAAGATACTGCTGATCAACGAACCATACTTCTTGCATGCTCCGATCCAAACGAAGACTGGTAGTGGCAATTGGAGATTCACTAGAGGCATAGAACTCACCTACACCTTGGATGTTGAAACGAGTCTGGAAATTGTTCCAAATATCACGACGCAAGCCGTTACCATATGCTATTTTAATTTCCATAACTTGTGGCTGCCTCTCCCGAGAGTCACAGCATAAAGCTCAAGGGTGAAACCTGCCAAGGATGCACACTCAAAAAGCCAAGTTTCAGTATGATCTCCTCGGTCCACGATGAAATCGTTTAAGTAAAAGGCTAACGTGTGCTCCAATGGGTCGGGGGTAGGGTCGATGAAGCCCATACCCGATGCTTCGACGAGGTTCTGCTTTCTTATCTCACATGTTCATCAGTTTTCACCCACCTCGACACATCTCGACACATCTTGCACTTTGGTCTTGTAAGCTATAAGATCCATGTATATTAATTTATACTAAAACACAGGTTGAAAGGATGTTATCGTATGGCAGTTTGCATATTAGGTGGTTGATCTTAAAAAACTTTAAGTATCGAAGTCGAATGTTTTACTTCCAATTATAAAATCACAAAACGTAATGTCTAGAATGGAATCTTATACAAATATGTATTTTAAAAATAAGGTTCTAATGCAGATTTCAATTTGTTTGATTCCACATTACTTTACCGATTTGTTTCATAGCAAATCCAAAAAATATAATGCTAGATTCTTGAATCCGTCCAAATTCGGTATGTTCATTCTGCTATGCCCCGCAACCTGAATCTAACATGGAGATCGTGCCCACCCGTCGTACTATGGCTAACTCCGGCTTCCTTGGCTTCCTTGTCCCCGCCGCCCACTGCCTTGTGCAGAAGGTTTTTCTTAGGATTCACTATTGCTGTTGCCATCCTTCAAGGCTCACCACCCGCCGCCAACCCCCATTTTGTTGCCTCATCCACGCAAGCCTTTTCCCGTCCCACTCACCAAAACTTGGCTTCGTACTTGGGCCCGATTTGTTCTCACCAGGCCTGAGCTCCACCATGTGAACTCCTCATGGACTCGTGGTCTCGTGGACTCGTGGTCTCGTGGACTCGTGGTCTCGTGGTCTTGTGGTCTCGTGGTCTCGTGGTCTCGTGGACTCGTCAGATCCTCATGGACTCATCAAATCCTCGTGAACTCATCAAATCCTCATGGACTCGTGAACTCATCAAATCGTCATGGACTCGTGGACTCATCAAATCGTCATGGACTCATGGACTCATCAAATACTCATGGAATCGTGGACTCATCAGATCCTCGTGGTCTCGTGGTCTCGTGGTCTCATGGTCTCATCAAATCGTCATGGACTCATAGACTCATCAGATCCTCATGGACTCGTGGACCCATCAGATCCTCGTGGACTCCTAAACTTATCAGACCCTCGTGAAATCATCAAATACTCATGGAATCGTGGACTCATCAGATCCTCGTGGTCTCATGGACTCATCAAATCCTCATGGACTCGTGAACTCATCAAATCGTCATGGACTCATAGACTCATCAAATCCCCATGGTCTCATGGACTCGTGAACTCACCAGATCCTCATGGAATCGTGGACTCATCAGATCCTCGTGGTCTTGTGGTGTCGTGGTCTCGTGGTCTCGTGGTCTCATGGTCTCATCAAATCGTCATGGACTCATAGACTCATCAAATCCCCATGGTCTCATGGACTCGTGAACTCATCAAATCCTCGTGAACTCCTAAACTTATCAGACCCTCGTGAACTCATCAAATACTCATGGAATCGTGGACTCGCCAGATCCTCGTGGTCCATGGACTCGTGGTCTCGTGGACTCGTGGCCTTGTGAACTCATGGAATCGTGGACTCGTAGTCTCGTGGACTCATCAAATCCTCATGGTCTCGTGGACTCGTGGTCTCGTGGACTCGTGGACTCGTGGTCTAGTGGTCTCGTGGTCTTGTGGACTCGTCAGATCCTCGTGAACTCATCAGATCCTCGTGAACTCATCAGATCCTCATGGACTCCTAAACTTATCAAATCCTCATGGACTCCTAAACTTATCAGACCCTCGTGGACTCATCAAATACTCATGGACTCGTGGACTCATCAGATCCTCATGGTCTCATCAAATCCTCGTGGACTCATCAGATCCTCGTGAACTCATCAAATACTCATGGAATCGTGGACTCATCAAATCGTCATGGACTCGTGGACTCATCAAATCCCCATGGACTCGTGAACTCATCAAATCGTCATGGACTCATCAGATCCTCATGGACTCATCAGATCCTCGTGGACCCTCATGGACTCATCAAATCCTCATGGACTTGTGAACTCATCAAATCCTCGTGGACTCCTAAACTTATCAGACCCTCGTGAACTCATGGCTATCGAAAACGCTATCTTCCTTGACTCCTTGCGCACCAATTTGGAGCACGGTCGATGCCGCGCTGTTCCTTACTTTTTCTGCTGCGAAAGGTTTGCAGCAAATCGCCCAAGCTTCCCCACAACATCATGTTGGCTCACCCCTTACCCCCTTCCCCACTCGCCTCGTTGATCCTGTCTTCTGGATTCACAATTTCTACACACAGTGTGTCGTATGTGCACTTGGACTCTGATGCTCGTGTGTGACTGCGTCCTCTGTGTGTTACGCTATTGGCTGTGTCTGACGGATCCGCTCCATCTTCCGCTTGGTCACCTACGCTTTGTTAGACCACTGTTGAAACACTCTCGTGTCTGCACGAAAGGTCCTTTTCCCGACGGGCGCAGCACGCCACCGGCCCTTCTGTCTCCACCACGTCCAACCGTCGCAACCCTTCTGCTGTTCCCACCGAATACAAGTTGGTGACAAGTTGGTTACAACTTAGTGGATACAACTTAGTGGATGCAAGTTAGTGGTTACAACCTAAAGTTGGTGACAAGTTGGTGGCTACAACTTAGTGGATACAACTTAGTGGATGTACAAGTTGGTGGATGTACAAGTTGGTGGTTACAACTTACTGGATACAACTTAGTGGATGCAAGTTAGTGGTTACAACCTAAAGTTGGTGACAAGTTGGTGGCTACAACTTAGTGGATACAACTTAGTGGATACAACTTACTGGATACAACCTAAAGTTGGTGACAAGTTGGTGGATACAACCTAAAGTTGGTGACAAGTTGGTGGATGTACAAGTTGGTGGATATAACTTACTGGATACAACTTACTGGATACAACTTAGTTGATAAAACTTAGTGGTGACAAGTTGGTGGATACAAGTTGCTGGAAACAACTTACTGAATACAAGTTGGTGACAAGTTGGTGGATGTACAAGTTGGTGGATGTACAAGTTGGTGGATGTACAAGTTGGTGACAAGTTGGTGGATACAACTTAGTGGATACAACTTAGTGGTTACAACTTACTGAATACAAGTTGGTGACAAGTTAGTGGATGTACAAGTTGGTGACAAGTTGGTGGATACAACTTAGTGGATACAACTTAGTGGTTACAACTTACTGAATACAAGTTGGTGACAAGTTAGTGGATGTACAAGTTGGTGGATACAACTTACTGAATACAAGTCGGTGACAAGTTAGTGGATGTACAAGTTGGTGGATACAACTTACTGGATTACTGGATAAAACTTAGTGGTGACAAGTTGGTGGATACAAGTTGGTGGTTACAACTTAGTGGATACAACTTAAAGTTGGTGACAACTTACTGGATACAACTTACTGGATACAACTTACTGGATACAACTTACTGGATACAACTTACTGGATACAACTTAGTGGATACAACTTACTGGCTACAACTTACTGGATACAACTTACTGGATACAACTTACTGGATACAACTTACTGGATACAACTTACTGGATACAACTTACTGGATACGACTTACTGGATACAACTTAGTGGATACAACTTAGTGGATACAACTTAGTGGATACAACTTAGTGGATACAACTTAGTGGATACAACTTAGTGGATACAACTTACTGGATACAACTTACTGGATACAACTTACTGGATACAACTTACTGGATACAACTTACTGGATACAACTTAGTGGATCCTGATTTCCTGTCCTGCTCTCCTGTCTGTTTTTCACCCAAATCCGTTGGCGTCCCTTGGATGGCCCTGCGCTCCCCGCATTCTCACTAGCACCGGACGTCGCTCGCAATGGCCTCTCGTCTACGATTTCGCCTTCGAATCGACCTCGTCCACGCCCTATTCCTCTAGCCAGACCAGTCTATCTAAGGTGCAATGATTCCTCTGAAGAATCAATCATGGGCGAATAAACTTACTAAACACACTACAAAACAGAGTAGTGGACGTGACCAGAATTTAACAATGCATTATTGATATTAAAATTATCAGTAATAAAACTCAAAAATCCCTTCTTACGTCTATAACTATCATTCATAATAGAATGTGCTAAAACAACATCAATTATTCATGGGAAATTATATTCAAACAAATCAACTATCAAGTAATGTGAATGCCGGTATTAATATAATAAGAATATATGATTAGATATTGATACTATAGCTTATAGCATTCTGTACCTGGTAGCACTCAGTGGTAGAAGTGATGAATACTTCGGTACTATCTCTGATCTACACTCAATACTATTCTCTGATCTACACTCAATGGATACAACATAAATTAGCAGCAGCCGTCCTTATTTACTGTCTGTATGCACTCGCGCAAGTCAGGCGGGAGCGCCACAGCTTCTGCTTGAAACACCGGAATCATGGATCAGGTGGTATCAATGAAGGAGGAGAGTCGGGGCATAGGCATTACCAGGGCCCACTCGAGTGTTAGCTTGCCCAACCAAGAGAGTTTTGTGCATTGACAGGATGCGAGATGGCCGGCCGGCTCAGTGTGGTGGACGCAGTCAAGTTGCTCTCGGAGTCCGACGAAGGGAGCGCCACGTTTCTCTTTTTCTGGAGCCTCTTGAAGAGGAACACCATCAATCCCATGTAGGCAATAGTTCCAATGGACGCTCCGGTGATGATGCCGGCTACGCTGCCCGACTTCAAGCCCTCGTTGTTGTCGGAATCAAGCGACCCGTTGCCGTCGGCTCCGTTGTTCAGTAACGTGGGGTCGGTGTTGAGGTTGGTGAGCGGAATCCGGATATCGATCAACAGCGCAAGCTTGTTCTCCGTGCCGTCGGGGTTATTGTACAACTTGGAATTGTCCAACTGCACGAGCTGCTGCAACGCGTCCACTGCATCGTCGGGGAAGTACACCTCAGCCACAGTGATGATGTAGTCCACGTTTTTCGCTGTGTAAGGCACGAGTCTTCTGACAAACACCTTCTTGTAGTCCTCGCTTTCTCTGAAGGGGAAAGTCAAGGTTGAGGGCAAGTAGTCGAAGATCTGAGCTGACGAAATGCCGTGGTTCACCACAAAGGGGTAGTTCAAAGCCTCCTTAAAGCCCACCGTCACCACCTTGAAGCCTTCTCCTGGCGAGTCGGTGGTTGCTGGAGTAATGGCCTTGGGCAAGCCCGAAGTCTTGGTGGCTACGCCTGTTTCCGTCGCATGTTCGATGCTGGAGTACTGGGATTCCACCACAATTTGGGAGGGAAGCCAGTTTTTGGAGCTGGACGACGAGGCCACTTCGGCAGTGGAAGACTCAGAGGGTTCGGCTGGAGCAGGCGTCGTGGCAGGCGCAGAAGCCGAAGAAGGTTCTGCGTCTTCACTAGAGGAAGAAACTGGGGTAAATGCAGGATCATTCGACTCTGGAACACTCGATTCGACACTGGAGGCACTGTGCACTGGAGCAGTGGCCACTGGAGCACTCGAAGCACTTGGCTCAATTGAAACATCACTTAAAACGTCACTTGAGACATCACTTGAAGCATCACTCGAAGCACTCGAAGCAGGGGCAGTTGGAGCACTTGAGAAGTCGCCTGAATCACTAGAAACCGAGAACGTGGAAATACTCAACAGAGGTACGTCCAGAGCCTGTTCAGAGCTGGATTCAGACACTGCCACAGGCTCAGACAGCACCGGCTGCGTCACACTTGAAACAGTTACCGACTCGACCGAGGAAGACACGGCAGACGAACTGTCGTAATAGGGAAGTGGCGACGAGCTTGAAGGCAAGACGATTTCCGAAGGAGATGGGCTGACGAAATCAAACAGTGATTCAGTGTCGTTCAGAGAAGCCAGCGGAAACAGCGAAGGAATTGAACTCGAGACTGGCGAAGGCACAAAGGATTCAGATACCAGAGTCGAAGGCTGAACCAATGGAGAAGGCCCTATAGACTGAGATGGAACTATAGTCTGCGATGGCACGACAATGTGCGATGGCTCGACGGATCCAGAGGGCACCGATGGAGAAGGCTCTGGGATTGAAGAGACCTCTGGTGATGGCGCGGTGTGAATTTCTGGAATTGGGGAAACTTCTGGTGATGGTACAGGAGAAGAAGAGACCTCTGGTGAAGGCACAGGAGCCACGGAGGAAGACTCAGATACCACAGGACTGGGAAGAGACGCAGGCCCCATCGACGATGACACTGGCACAATTGTGCTTGGAGAAACTGCACTGTACGAACTCTTGATTGGGTCCACCTTGTTTTGAGATTCAGACAGCGAGAATTCAGGCGAAGGAGCCACCTCGTGACTCAGGGGGTACATTGGCAGAGGATCAACAACGTCTTCGGCCGAAGCACTTGCAGACAATTGAGAATCGGGAGGAGCCACCGATGGCTCTAAGAACGCATCCGAAGACCTGGCAGACACCCGAGACTCTGGCAGAGCATGCAGAGAGGCCGGGAACCTTTGGTCGGAGCTAGCACCGTTATGAATGTTGCTTGACGAAGGAGCCACGGTGGAAAAGTCCGGCATGTAGTCGCTGCCGTCTGCAAATTGACTGGAAGGCCTGTTGATGGCACCAGCACTTGATTGAGACACCTCCGAAGGGAATGCAGTAGAGACCACATCCTGTTCTGCCTCCGATTGGGCCTCGGATTGCCCAGGGAAAGGATTTCTGGAGGAACTTCCGGGGATGGGGTTTTCATCAGCCGATGAAGGGGTGGTTGTGTCGGTGGGGGAGGAAAATGGAGCATTTGGTTCCACAAACAGTGAAGCATGTCTTGAAAAGGCATCTGCTGGGTGTGGAGTTTCTGCACCATTGGAAAAAGCTGGGATGGCAGCGTTCGATGAAAAGGGGTATGTTTCAGCCTCATTGGAAGCTGGTGAGGTTCCTGCGCCATTGGACGATGCTGGAAAAGTGCCTGCCGTACGACCAGATGAAGCTGGCGAAGCTGGGAACACTGGGAACGGAGCAGTATCACTGGACGACGCAAGGTTAGCTGCGGGAGCCACAGTGTTACTAGTTCCAGCATTATCATCAGCAGGAGCTACAGTATTACTGGAACCTGCAACTGGAGTGCCAATGTATCCGGCATTAGCACCAACAGTATTGGAACCAGCTGCAACCGGAGTGTCACTGTATCCGGCATTAGCACCAACAGTATTGGAACCAGCTGCAACCGGAGTGTCACTGTATCCGGCATTAGCACCAACAGTATTGGAACCAGCTGCAACCGGAGTGTCACTGTATCCGGCATTAGCACCAACAGTATTGGAACCAGCTGCAACCGGAGTGTCACTGTATCCGGCATTAGCACCAACAGTATTGGAACCAGCTGCAACCGGAGTGTCACTGTATCCGGCATTAGCACCAACAGTATTGGAACCAGCTGCAACCGGAGTGTCACTGTATCCGGCATTAGCACCAACAGTATTGGAACCAGCTGCAACCGGAGTGTCACTGTATCCGGCATTAGCACCAACAGTATTGGAACCAGCTGCAACCGGAGTGTCACTGTATCCGGCATTAGCACCAACAGTATTGGAACCAGCTGCAACCGGAGTGTCACTGTATCCGGCATTAGCACCAACAGTATTGGAACCAGCTGCAACCGGAGTGTCACTGTATCCGGCATTAGCACCAACAGTATTGGAACCAGCTGCAACCGGACTGTCACTGTATCCGGCATTCTGGACAGCCAAGGTGGAGGCAGCAGCACTCTGCTGGAAAGCAGTGGCAGCATTCTGAACAACATCGGCCGACGAAGGCGCAGCCAACTTATTGCCCAAGATGGAATTGAAAAACAGGTCAAAGGAATCCTCCGAGGCAAGCGGGGCCGCCAAAACAGGAGCGGCCACCAAGGCAAGCGCTACGGCTCTCAAAACAGCAATTCTCATGGCTTAAAAAAAACACGAACGGCTGGAGAAATGAAGGGATAAAGAAGGACTAAAGTTGGAAAATGCAGATGCACGGGTGGGAGGTATGAAGACGGCCAACCTAAGGACGGTGGGCGCAAGCAGATCACGGGAAAAATGGGCTCCAGGTGTAAAGAATACGGGGGGTATCAAATTAAACACACGGGGTTTTGTAAACACGGAGGCGGGTTAACGAAGCATCCAGCGGTGTTGCCGAAAGGAGACAAGGAACTCCTAAAGAGGGGGAAAAGTCAGGAGAAAAAGAAAAAACCGGAAAAGACGAAACGGCAGGGAAGACGAAACAGTAGGGGAAGAAAATCCAGGCCTTATGGGGGAAGAGCAATATGCGGTGTTGGGAAAGGTAGCAGCGAAGGTAAAGAAAGGTGGCACGGAAAAACAGCAGGTGTAACGAGAGGAAATGTGAGGTATTAAGGAGGACGGGAAGCGGGGGCTGTGTGCAGTCGCAAGAGAAAAGAGAATTTGTTGATCCGTGTACAGGTGCATGAATGTTCCGGCAGATAAACCGTGAATTGCACGCACACGCGCTAAAAAAATAATTATATTTGGGTGTAGACGGCAGACGGCAGACGGCGAAGCGTACGCGAGGGAAGAATAAATCACGTGATTCTAGCTTTCACTGGGGCTCAGAGAAAATCTTATGGCATGTTTATGTGCAGTCCCTTTATATATACTGTTAATTATACTGTTTATTATACCGGTTATTATACCGGTTATTATACCGGTTATTTTACCGGTTATTTTACTATTGATTATACTTAATTGTTAAGTATTGACGAAAGGACGTGAGTGTAGATTGAATACGTGTAGTGGGTTTATATGCAGGCAGTCAATAACAAAGTTATTTTTTAAAGTTGTCTACAGGAGACGAGATGTAGGGTCCATCAATGCAGATCAGGAAGTAATAACGGTGATCTAGAATCGTGTTCTAGAGTTTGAAATGGAGCTAAAATCTCTGTAGTAGTTGTGAAACAATTTTGAAACATTTATGAAACACTCATGAAACAGTTATGAAACACTCATGTAGCACTCATGAAATACGCTATAACCATATTATCGGTATATGCATAGTATTAGTATAAGAGAGTAGCTAGTTATAACATAGTATAGCCGTAGCGTACATAAGCATAGGCGCGGGCTGGGTTGTATGCAGGCTGCCGGCGCGGATTAATTAGACGGCGATCCCGATTGATTGCCTGGAGAGACGACCATGTGAGGGATTTCTCATGCGAAAGCGAAACAAACAACGGATCGTGCAGAACATTAAGCGGGTGTCCAAAGAGGTAATTTTAAGAATCAAAGTCAAAGTGTATAGCTTAAATGGGAGGGTTTTGTGGAGAGGAATGTACGTGGAGAGGAATGTAGGTGGAGAGGGTTTGGGTGGTACGATAGTTTGCCGGCGCATTGCTTTGCAGCGAACATTGTACCTGCGTGAGAGCCGCAGCAGCGTGAAGAAAAACATACTGCTTTGGGACAAGGTGTTTGGATGGGCAAAGGGATGAACGTATGCCGCGCCTCCATTGACGCATGCACATGCATGCCGCGCCTTTAGAAGCAGGTCCCACCTCGGCCCATGCGCGATCCCAAGTAGATCCGACGATCTTGGATGCGTTGAAAGAAGGACAGCGAGACATAACGGAAAAGCGTAGATGGTTTGGCAAGTAGCAGGGGTATGTGAGAGCATAATGGGGTTATGAGGGAGTACGTAAGGCTCGAAAAGACGTCTTAAATAAGAGGTATGACGGAAAAGGTCCCGGTGCAGGAATACGAACAGGCAATAAAAAAACCCCCCATTTGACAATAGAAAGGCCATCAGCAATTAACAGCGAAAAAAGGACCCCGTTTCCCGAAAACAAACGGGGAGATTGGCCCAAAGCAAAGGTGTTTATGTTGTTCATGTGGGCAAGTGCAGTGTGCAGTCCGCTACCGAGGTCTAGACGCGACCGCCAAACGCAGCAGCAATTCGCACGCCGGGGCCCAAGCGCGAATGGAGACGCTCGCCCGAAAGGCTTTTTTTTCGCAGCCGGCAAGTGCGACACGCACCCATCTCGACGGGTCGTCGCAAAACCCTCCGACATTACAACCAGCGAGAATCTCGAATCCGGAGTCGAGACCTTCCGGATTGGGCAAAGACATTGCCGTTTTAGGCAGCGACATTGCGAAAAGAGGGAGCGACTTCCCGTTTCTTTTTCGCGACTTCCTCCCCAAAACGACATCTCTTCGAATCATTCCTGAGCTTTTGTGGATACCCTGGAATCTGTTTCATATAAATGGTCTTGTCAATCTTAGCTTTAAGAAACGCTGTTTTCACGTCCATCTCGTGAATGATCATCCTATGGTGAGTGGATCTTTTCCTGACATTAAGCGCAAGATAAACCCGTACACCCCTTCTCTCGTCGAAATGTCCTTCTGAGGCTTCTGAGAATGTAAACTGCGGATGCCCATACACTCTTCAATGGACTCCGATCCTCGCTTAACTCCTCTTATGTGCAAAAAGAATTGAAAATATTGGGGGGAAAAGAAAATATTGGGGGGAAAAGAAAATATTGGGGGGAAAAGAAAATAATGGGGAGGGAAAGAAAATAATTGGAAGGCGAAAATAATTGGAAGGCGAAAATAATTGGAAGGCGAAAATAATTGGAAGGGAAACAATTATCTATGTAATTTAGGCCGGATTTTCGTTTCAGGTATTCTTGGCATCAGGTGTTGTTCTCTGGTTGTTTTCTAGTTGTTTCTGGTTGTTTTCTAGTTGTTTCTGGTTGTTTTCTAGTTGTTTTCTGGTTGTTTCCTAGTTGATTTCTAGTTGTTTCTGGTTGTTTCTGGTTGTTTCTGGTTGTTTCCTGGTTATTTCTGGCTGTTTCTGGTTGTTACTAGTTGTTTTCTGTTCGGGTGCTTTTTCTTTCCTGTCGCTTCTTGTACCTGTTCTGGTACCTTGCATTTTCTTGTTTCATGCGTTTTTGTTTTGGCTCCTTGCTCTTTTTGCCTTTTTTCTCAGCTCTGGACTTGTTTCTTGACCCTGGTTGTTCTTGTGTACCTCTGACTTTGCCCCATTTCACTATTTGACTTATCGAACATCACTGCCCGAATTACCATATGATACACTTACAGTGATATTCAGAAGTATTCAAACCAGCGGGGCAAAACAATTCAACCCAATAATTCAGAAAGTTCATAACCCCTCCCAAGTTGTTGTATGGGAATATCAAAGAAACCAGTTCAGTTCCGGGCGTTTTGATCCTTGGGTGATACTGCAAGACTCCTAAATGCAGTACATATGAGGCCAACGTCTAGATTCAAAATTCAGAATATTGATTTCTAAAGAAAGTTGGTGTGAAATATGAAGCCATTTGGTTTAAGAGACTGTGAGAAGGGCTACAGGCAAACCCCACGGCTGAAATTCTTCGGGACAAAAAAAAAAGCACGGTGGTCCTCTTGTTGCTTTCCATGGGCATCAATGATCTTGTGAATTTTGACTTGATGGATCCTCCCAACAAGCAAACGCTCATCAATTCGCTTGAGCTTCTCTATGCTTTGGGAGCCCTCAATTCGCTTGAGCTTCGCTATGCTTTGGGAGCCCTCAATTCGAAAGGCCAACTTACCGAAATAGGAAAGAAAATGGCCCAGTTCCCAATGGACGCTATGTTCTGCAAAGCATTGCTCACCAGCGCAGAGTACTCTGTGACGTCGGAAGTGCAAACCATTCTAGCCATGTTGTCTGAATCATCGAGTTTATTCTACAGGCCAAAAGATAAGCGTGAGCAGGCCGATAAGAGAAAAGAGTCGTTCATGCATGTTGCTGGAGACCAACTAACTTTCTTGAATATCTGGAAGCAGTGGAGCGATCGTCAGTTCCTAGTTGTACTGTTGACTGGTACGGATTTAGTTACCTCTGAACACTGCGACTCACTACAAACTAATAGGTCGTCTAGTGAATACTAGTGATGACCACTGGCTTCATAATGGGGATTACTACAGTTTGGTGTATTTATTTCTGGACCACTGTTTCTTCTGCCACTAGAGATTACTACTACCAATGGACTTAGGTACTATGACTTGCTAGTCATTTGGATTTTATGCCATGACCAGATACCAAACAACCGGACCTTCACCTAAAGTCTAGAAGTAGAGAAAGTGAAGTAGTGGAAGTGAAGTAGTGGAAGTGAAGTAGTGGAAGTGAAATAGACCCCTAAATCCTAGAGATAGCCATATCTCTCTATGTTACCAGTCGATATATCACACCCAATACAATGAAGTATTACCATACGAAAACTATGGTGTATGGATTGTGAACCCTCGTGTCTATTCTCTATTCTCTATTCTCTATTCTCTATTCTCTATTCTCTATTCTCTATTCTCTATTCTCAATGCTCTATGTAGTAGTCAGTAGTACTAGTCAATAGTCAATAGTCAATAGCCACAGTCAGTAGCAGTAGCAGCAGTAGTATATTCAGTCTCCACACGATTTAAATTGGAGCTGGTATGGAACTGAAGTGCTATGATCTGCACCACCTCCTTGGCTTGGCGAGATGGCACTGTCCTGGCAGTAGCCGGGATCCGGAACTGGAACTGACTAACACTGACAGTCTCCCTATGGTAGGATACTTTAGGGTGTATCATGGAGCATGAAAAAAATCCAACGATTCATAGATTCTGGTAATACTCTGAGGGAACTCCTGCTCGACATGCACCATACGTCCAGATCAATTATTCTATAGAATACGCCTGTTTGATATGTCTATATAATAAGTCTATATACAAGTCTTTATGACTCCGGTGTGCCTTCTATCCATAATGAATTGGAGCTAGAAAATTCGATTTCTATCTGTGCTTTATCAAAGCATAGACACACCAATAGATTCTTGGTGACACTCGAGTCATATTTGGTTGAAATTTACCGCATCTTCAAGGAAACCGGTGATAACGCAGATGTTGTTGCTCCCATCGATATGAAGATTGAAAAAGACTCCGGTAAAGACGTGTTACGGCCATTGGCAAGAATTCCCAAAAAAATCGCTTCTTTAAGCACCTTTTTGGGAGGTTACGGGTACTTTGACATGGGAGAGGACGACATCAAGTCTCTTGGCCAGACTCTCGAGCCACCATTTTTATTAAGAAATGATAGCCACCATTTTTATCAAGAAATGATAGCTGCCATTTTTATCAAGAAAGCCATTTTTATCAAGAAATCATAGCACCCATTTTTATCAAGAAAGCCATTTTTATCAAGAAATCATAGCACCCATTTTTATCAAGAAAGCAATTTTTATCAAGAAATCATAGCCACCATTTTTATCAAAAAAGCCATTTTTATCAAAAAATAATAGCAGCTTCTCGTTCCGCAACATCGAGAGAAAGTTGAGATTATCGGAATACTAAGAACTTAAATCTATTTATATCTAAATACTGTCTAATACCTGTAGTCTTCTATACTTCCAAATCTATATGCCAAATTCTCCTTGTTTCAATGTTGCACGGAGCCCTGCCTTATTCTTCGTATTCTTGTTGAATGTCATATTCATCATGGTAAGCTCACTAGTTGTTGGTTTGGATCTAGCTGGTTGCATGGGTTGTTTGGGGGGCTGGGGAGGAAAGTAACCCTGCGGGGGTACGTGCCCGCCATGCTGAGAGTATTGATTGGCTTGTCATCCATTCACAACCAAATGACCAATTAGTCCTCCATTCACAACCAAATGACCGATTAGTCCTCCATTTACAACCAAATGACCAATTAGTCATCCATTCACAGCCAAATGACCAATTAGTTCTCTTGTATCACCTCATCCCATTTCCCGTTTTCATCCGTTTTGTTATTTAGATAGCTCAGACTCCTCCTTCTGAGAAATCGGCGAATGAGCATTGTAAACAAGGCCGATGCAGGCCTGCTCAACTCCTCAACCAACGGCCAACCGTTGTCAAAGAAGTCTAGCTGTGAAGTCACATACATTGGCCACAACGACTTTGTGTTGAGTGTGTTCGACGCCCGACAGATTCATTTTCCAGGACCAAGGACAGATTCATTTTCCAGGACCAAGGACAGATTCATTTTCTAGGACCAAGGACAGATTCATTTTCCAGGACCAAGGACAGAGGCGTCATTTTCTAGGACCAAGGACAGAGGCGTGATTTTCTAGGACCAAGTATCCGGAAACCCATTGTTGATGTTGCAAGGATACCGCAACTCCATGATCTCTGTGGCCGCCTCGTTCAACTCTCTGGGAACGGAAGGTGTTTTCGCCACGGGCAGTGGTGACTGTAAGGCCAGATTGTGGAAGTGGACACGTGCATGAAACTTTTAATATGTATAAATACTATTGTCGTGAAGTTTCGTAGAGGTGAATGTACTGAATGGGCCATCACGACATAGCGAGGAGATGATGAATGAGAAAACAGACAATCAATTAATTGAAGGGTAAACAGGAAGCCGAAGAGGAGATCATTAGAAAGAGAAAAGGAAAGGGAAAGGGAAAGGGAAAGGGAAAAGGGAAAAGGGAAAGAGAACAGGGAAAGGGAAAAGAGAAGGGAAAGAGAACAGGGAAAGGGGAAAGAGAAGGGAAAAGAGAAGGGAAAGGGAAAGAGAAGAGAAAAGAGAAGAGAAAGAGAAAAGAGAAGAGAAAGAGAACAGGGAAAGGGGAAAGAGAAGGGAAAAGAGAAGGGAAAGGGGAAAGAGAAGGGAAAAGACAGACTAAAACATCGGTTTCACATGGTTACCAACTATTCCTCCCACCCAATTGAAAGTCGATAACCATATGAGCGTGTCAAGCCATAACTTGTCCTCCTGTCTTACTGCAAAAAGACAATACACTTTCTAATTCTTCCAAATTTATGCACTCGGATCTGACCTTCTCGAAATCGATAATATTTACAACCAGCACATCGTCATAGTCGGTTTGGAAAGATTAAAAAGCTTCCTGGTAGAGTAGCAATATTGGGGTGGTATGCGATATGGGGTTTAGAGCTCACAAAAGGAGTCTATGGCGCCAGTTCAATGGCTTTTTGAGCTTCTCCCCGAAATTCTTCTCTACGGTCTCGTCGCTGTTGGCGGCGTTGGTGGCCGACGATGAGAACTCATACTTTTCGTCGCTGTTGCGGTCCAAGAGCGAGGCTTCGGCCTCATAGTTTGCCCTCCGAGTGGTTCTGGATCTCATTGAGACGGTACATTTTTGTTTTCCAGTCATGCTGGTGATCCTGAGCTGCTGTACCCAAGGCAAAAAAACTCATTTTGCGCTAGACGACCACTTTGTGTTCTCCAAGGCCCGGGACGACTATCCCTTTTTGGGCACTTATAATTCGAATCTGGAGAATTTGATGCGGAGAGATGGTCACGAGACTCAATACGATGCGTTGACAAGTTCTCCGGGCGTCAAATCTATCCATATGCTCCCGGAAAAACGCCTACAAAAGCGGCTTCGTGTGTATGTGTAGGATGTAGAAAAAGAAGCAAAAGAACAAAACTTCAAAAGAGGTTGAAGATCGGGGGTGCGTGTGATTACCGTCCGAAATGACTAGTATAGGTTGATAAGGGGAGTCAAGTCAACGAAAAAGTCAAGTCAACGAAAAAGTCAAGTCAACGAAAAAGTCAAAGTCTCATCAGTAAAACTTCAGTTCATCAAGTCCCAGTTCATCACCAATGAATGAACCATTTAACCCAACCATCAGTTCATCCCAGTAGAATATTAAATATAGATAAGAATATAAGTCGTTTAGGATGATCACTAGAGTCCCCACTTACGTGACTTATTGATAGTAACGTGATAACTGTTTCAAATTACAGAAAGATATATTAAAACTCTTACAATGACTGCTCCAAATTATAGAAAGGTATATTAAAACTCTTACAAAAACTGCTTCAAATTATAGAAAGATATATTAAAACTCTCACAAAAACTGCTCCAAATTACGGAAATAAATATTAAAACTCTCACAAAAACTGCTCCAAATTACAGAAATAAATATTAAAACTCTCACAAAAACTGCTCCAAATTACAGAAAGATATATTAAAACTCTCACAATGACTGCTCCAAATTACAGAAATATATATTAGTGGATTCCATTCCACTTCCTGGTACTACTCTCTTGGTGTACATTAGTACATTAGTACTACAGATGGCTCGGACACGTCAACTCTTGGAAGGCAGGTTCTTTATTGCAGAAGGATTATCACCATTATTCTGGGGAAGAGCCTCAGGGCTCATAATTATAGACCATATCAGTATGTCAGGAAAAGAAACAAAACTGTATGGTATTTCGTGAAATTTATTACACAAAGATTATTGAAAAACCAACAAACTAGCAACAACTCGTTGACAATCGTATAAATAGCTCAGATACCCCCTTCTGAGGATTCTTCACCGAACATAGAATCATTTAGGCAGAAAAAAATGAACAGAAAATATTTGTAATGCAACAAAATAAAATTAATTTAAATTAGTGGTAGAAGATGTAACAAATTATATTAAAATAGCGATAGAAGATGTAACAAATTAAATTTAATTTAAATTAGTGGTAGAAGATGTAACAAATTATATTAAAATTAAAATTGTTAGATTCTTGTAGAACGTATTGTACTATGTTAACTATTTATCCGTTGACGGTTCCTCAGCAAGAGGAACCAGTGCGATTTATATAGCCTTTGAAGAGAAACGTGGCAGTAAAAACTCTTCACCACGAACAATGGTGATGATTGTTCTTGGCATCTTCGAAAAAGGGCCATCAGTGAATGGTCAAATGGCGTGAGACGACGTTCGTAGTAGCCCTAAATAGGATCGGGCAGAGACACTTTCTAATCCCTCCATAGGTAGGTTACTACCCATGGCGGATCTGACATCCCCCCCCAGCCTCGATGTCGATTCATTTGGGCATTGGGAGGCCGTGCTTTTGGGCATTGGGAGGCCGTGCTTTTGGACATTGGGAGGCCGTGCTTTTGGGCATTGGGAGGCCGTGCTTTTGGGCATATTCTCGGTAGAGCTCGGGTGCGGTTGACCTCAAGCTTCCAGCTCGTACTTGAATGATTTCGCCTTGTGGATGTTCTGTTGTGCGTTTGCCTCGTACCGATAAAAGGTAGCCTCGACTGACTTTCTTATGTCGTAGAATTTTCTCCACTTCGACGAGCTCTGACCCGTCGTTGTACCGTTTGAGTCCAACGTCGNATAAAAGGTAGCCTCGACTGACTTTCTTATGTCGTAGAATTTTCTCCACTTCGACGAGCTCTGACCCGTCGTTGTACCGTTTGAGTCCAACGTCGTTTGGTAATGGTGTGAAGTATTCTTCCGGGATTGTCTTTTGTAGGCGGAGTTGACTAATGTGGAAAACCTTGTTGCCTTTGTATTGTGTTGGCATCACGAGTCGATAGTTGACTGGTGATTCGACTTTCGCAATTTCGTATGGGCCTGCAAACTTAGAGCGGAGCTTTGGGGCAAGTCGTGAGTTTCGTGCGTCTGGAAACCCTGCGAGGCAGTTGATATCGACATAAACATTTTGCCCTGCTTGGAATTGAAGGTCCTTGCGTTTCTTGTCGAAATACGTTTTAGCTTTGTCGAAGGAAGCTTGGTGTGCTGCTAAGTGCAATCCCACCTTTCGGTCACTCAACATCAACGGATAAATAGTTAACATAGTACAATACGTTCTATAAGAATCTAACAAAAATGGCGATAGAAGATATAACAAATTAAATTTAAATTAAAATGGCGATAGAAGATATAATAAATTAAAAAAGATCTGGGAAATTAATAAATATGGACTATGTAACTGAGCATATATCTCTGGTATTACACCTTTCTCTTCAATTGACATATAAACATTGGTTTCTCTGAGGAACCATCTACAAAAAAATAACTTAGAACTTAAGTTTTCTCAACAATAACTGTTTCAAATTACAGAAGGATATATTCAACAATAACTGTTTCGAATTACAGAAGTGTATACTAAAACTCTCACAATAACTGTTTCAAATTACAGAAAGATATATTAAAACTCTCACAAAAACTACTCCAAATTACAGAAGGATATATTCAACAAAAACTGTTTCAAATTACAGAAGTGTATACTAAAACTCTCACAAAAACTGTTTCAAATTACAGAAAGATATATTAAAAGTCTCACAAAAACTACTCCAAATTACAGAAAGATATATTAGCCGTCTCTGGCGTCCTTTATCAGAATGATGTCAACATGAGCATTGTGGCTCAAAATCAACTGTTCCAAGTACAAAAATGCTCTCTTGTGGGGAACCTTTTGTCTGATTTAGACGGCCGGTCTCCAGGGCTTTTGCGTGAAGAATTTGGCACAGTCAGGACATTGCATTGCAATAACAACGTACTCCACCTCAAAGGTCTGCTGCAAAATTGTGATCTGCAAAGCCCTTCCTTGCACAGCAATCTTAATTCCGACTCTTCTCGAGTGGGGCTCCGTCCACACAAAAAAAAGCAATCCACCAATCTGACTTTGTTCAAACCTTTCAATCGCGGCAGATCCCGTTCATTCACCGTACACAGGAATTGGATCTCTCTGTTGGGGCCCGAAATGAAATCAGACGGATCATGCTGCGG
>NLAL01000076.1:0-74149 GCA_002374735.1 Metschnikowia sp. 13-106.1
CTTGGACAATATTGCTGCAGACTTTGGACAGTAATGCTACAGACTTTGGATAATATTGCTGCAAACCTTGGACAATATTGCTGCAGACTTTGGACAATATTGCAGCAGACTTTGGACAATAATGCTGCAAACCTTGGACAATATTGCTGCAGACTTTGGACAGTAATGCTGCAGACTTTGGATAATATTGCTGCAAACCATGGACAATATTGCTGTGCAGATCTGAGATGAACAAAAAGAATAAGAGGCGCTGTGGCCCCGTCATATCAAACTTTGATCTTGCAAGGTACAATTCTCGTATCTATATTAATTTATCCTAAAACATCAGTTGAACATTCTAGTTATATACGTTACACAAGTAAAGAAGAAACAAGATAAGCGTTCCAGTCTATGCAAGTCTTTATGGAAACTCTCACAGAGCTCTCACCTCTTACCATTTTCCAACTATAAGTTAGTATATAAGTTGTGTATATAAGCTAATATATAGTATATAAGATAGTATATAAGTTAATATATAGTATATAAGATAGTATATAGTATACAGGTCGTGTATATAAGTTAGTATATAGTATACAGGTCGTGTATATAAGTTAGTATATAGTATACAGGCCGTGTATACTGTTATTAGATCTTGTTATTTAAGTGTCTGTTTATTATGTTCATTTGTCGGAGTCCCACGGAGGAGTCGGCTGCATAATTAGTTGGCTGAGTTAGTGGATCATCTTGAGTTGTTGAGTCCCATCCTGGGACTTTGGGCTTATGCCATTCCCTCCTGGTACCTCTTGCAAAGATGGAAGAGCAGTGGCTCAATGGAATGGCAATTGTTAGAATTCAACAGTATGGTTTAAATCCTGAAATAGCTAGACCACTAGTGGTCTAAATGCCAGTTCTCTTCTCTGCTCTATAGTACCTACTACCCACTACCTACTATTGACTTATACGCATCGTAATGTATTAGGATTAGCCAGCGTAGAGTATCCAATAGGTAGAGATAGGTCCTGTAGAGACTGGTCCGGTATAGATTGGTCCGGTATAGATTGGTCCGGTATAGATTGGTCCGGTATAGATTGGTCCTGTAGAGATTGGTCCGGTACAGACTGGTCCTGTAGAGACTGGTCCGGTATAGATTGGTCCGCTATAGACTGCATAGACTTCAGTATAGGCTGGTCCGATACAGACTGCTCCGATATAGACTCCAGTATAGACTTCTCCAGTAGAGACTTCTCCAGTCTATACTGCATAGACTTCAGTATAGAATTCACCGGTAGAGACTTCTCCGGTACAGACTGCTCCAGCAGACTGGTCCAGCACAGACTGGCCCAGTACAGACTGGTCCAGTATAGACTGCATAGACTTCAGTATACAGTTTTCCAATATAGACATATCCAATATAGACTGCATAGACTGCTCCAGTAGAGACATCTCCAGTACTGGTCCAGCATAGACTGTATAGACTTCAGTATAGATTGGTCCGGTACAGACTTTTCCGATATAGACTTCTCCCGTACAGACTTCTCCAATATAGACTGCTCCAGTAGAGACTTCTCCAGTCTATACTGTTCCAGTATAGACTGTTCCAGTATAGACTGTTCCAATATAGACTTCTCCAATATAGACTGCGTATACTGCTCCAGTAGAGACTTCTCCAGTCTATACTGCATAGACTTCAGTACAGACTTCTCCGGTATAGATTGGTCCGGTATAGATTGGTCCCGTAGAGACTGCTCCAGTACAGACTTCTCCTGTATAGACTTCTCCAGTACAGACTTCTCCAGTCTATAATGCATAGACTTCAGTATAGAGTTCACCGGTAGAAACTTCTCCGGTACAGACTGCTCCGGTACAGACTGCTCCAGCAGACTGCTCCAGCACAGACTGGCCCAGTACAGACTTCTCCAGTATAGACATCTCCAATATAGACTGCATAGATATTTCTAGTAGAGACTTCTCCAGTACTGGTCCAGTATAGACTGCATAGACTTCAGTATAGATTGGTCCGGTACAGACTTTTCCGATATAGACTTCTCCCGTACAGACTTCTCCAGTATAGACTGCTCCAGTAGAGACTTCTCCAGTCTATACTGTTCCAGTATAGACTGTTCCAATATAGACTGCATAGACTTCAGTATAGACGGCCTATCACACAGCATTTTCCAAAATGATTCAAACAACACTAGCAAAATTAAACAAGCCAATAATTCAAAGTGTCGTACGCCTTCCCCTCAGTTCCATCCGTTTTGACCCTTGATTCGTACCGCAAGACTCCCAAATATAGTACATATGAATTAACCGTCCAGATTGATCAGTTCAGAATATTGAATTCTAATGAAAGTTGGTGTGATAGATTACGCCATTTGGTGTGATAGACTGTGCGAAGGAGTAAAACATATTGTCGCGCTGGTTTAAATAGTGTTGAAAAACACTGTACTTTGCCAGACTCTGCGACAGGCACGCTAAATCAAAGTTACATATGCATTAGTACCGATTAGGTATCAAACTTACTAACAAGAATCTACCACTACATTAAACCGAGATTAATGGAGCTCTCTCTTTCCGCGGAATAGTGTAGTTGGTCATAAACTGACTAGTCTAGTGTTCATCACATTAAGAATCTTAAAGGATTAGTGCATATACATACTGTAGTATTTCATACCACTATACTATAGTCGACTGTACTATTGCACTATTCTCTACTGTACCATACTATACCACTATGGTCTACTGCACCATACTAGTCTACTATACTATTCCACTATACTCAGAACCGCCATGGTAAACTCACTACCCATTTCTTTTGTTGTTAGTGTCATCACGCTCCTTCTCTTACAACTATATAAGTACCACAAATTCCTCCCTCGGAGGAGTCATTGGCGAATGAACATAGTAAACAGAGTACCTGACAAAACCGGATTCTAACATATACAATACCATTCACCAAACTATACTACTGTACTACTGTACTAGTGTACTGTACTACTGTACTAGTGTACTGTACTAGTGTACTATACTATACTGTACTAGTGTACTATACTGTACTGTACTAGTGTACTATACTGTACTGTACTGTTGTACTATACTCTACTGTACTACAGTACTATACTGTACTGTACTGCTGTACTATACTACACTGTACTAGTGTACTATACTGTACTGTACTATTGTACTATACTACACTGTACTAGTGTAATATACTATACTGTACTAGTGTACTATACTGTACTGTACTGCTGTACTATACTATACTGTACTAGTGTACTAGACTACACTGTACTGCTGTACTATACTCTACTATACTACTGTACTGTACTGTACTGTACTATTGTACTACACTACACTGTACTATTGTACTATACTCTACTGTACTACAGTACTATACTCTACTGTACTGCTGTACTATACTGTACTGTACTACAGTACTATACTGTACTGTACTACAGTACTATACTGTACTATACTACTGTACTGCTGTACTAGTGTACTGTACCACTGTACTACAGTACTGTACTAGTGTACTGTACTATTGTACTATACTCTACTGTACTATTGTACTATACTCTACTGTACTATTGTACTATACTCTACTGTACTACAGTACTATACTGTACTGTACTACAGTACTATACTGTACTGTACTACAGTACTATACTGTACTGTACTGCTGTACTATACTATATTGTATTACAGTACTATACTGTACTGTACTATACAGTACTGTACTGTTGTACTATACTCTACTGTACTACAGTACTATACTGTACTGTACTGCTGTACTATACTATATTGTATTACAGTACTATACTCTACTGTACCACTGTACTATACTCTACAGTACTACAGTACTATACTGTACTGTACTGCTGTACTATAATCTACTGTACTACTGTACTGTACTGCTGTACTATACTATATTGTACTACTGTACTGTACTACAGTACTATACTCTACTGTACTACAGTACTATACTCTACTGTACTACAGTACTATACTCTACTGTACTACAGTACTATACTGTACTGTACTGCTGTACTATACTATACTGTACTACTGTACTAGACTACACTGTACTGCTGTACTATACTCTACTATACTACTGTACTGTACTGTACTGTACTATTGTACTACACTACACTGTACTATTGTACTATACTCTACTGTACTACAGTACTATACTCTACTGTACTGCTGTACTATACTGTACTGTACTACAGTACTATACTGTACTGTACTACAGTACTATACTGTACTATACTACTGTACTGCTGTACTAGTGTACTGTACCACTGTACTACAGTACTGTACTAGTGTACTGTACTATTGTACTATACTCTACTGTACTATTGTACTATACTCTACTGTACTATTGTACTATACTCTACTGTACTACAGTACTATACTGTACTGTACTACTGTACTATACTGTACTGTACTACAGTACTATACTGTACTGTACTGCTGTACTATACTATATTGTATTACAGTACTATACTGTACTGTACTATACAGTACTGTACTGTTGTACTATACTCTACTGTACTACAGTACTATACTGTACTGTACTGCTGTACTATACTATATTGTATTACAGTACTATACTCTACTGTACCACTGTACTATACTCTACAGTACTACAGTACTATACTGTACTGTACTGCTGTACTATAATCTACTGTACTACTGTACTGTACTGCTGTACTATACTATATTGTACTACTGTACTGTACTACAGTACTATACTCTACTGTACTACAGTACTATACTCTACTGTACTACAGTACTATACTCTACTGTACTACAGTACTATACTGTACTGTACTGCTGTACTATACTATACTGTACTACAGTACTATACTCTACTGTACTACAGTACTATACTGTACTGTACTGCTGTACTATACTACACTGTACTACAGTACTATACTCTACTGTACTACAGTACTATACTGTACTGTACTGCTGTACTATACTACACTGTACTGCGGTACTATACTCTACTGTACTAGTGTACTAGACTACACTGTACTGCTGTACTATACTGTACTGTACTGCTGTACTATACTGTACTGTACTATACTCTACTGTACTACAGTATTATACTATAATGTACTACTGTACTATACTATACTGTACTACTGTACTATACTGTACTGTACTACTGTACTAGTGTACTAGACTACACTGTACTGCTTGAATATACTGTACTGTACTCTACTGTACTACTGTACTGTACTGTACTATACTGTTGTACTATACTATACTGTACTGCGGTACTATACTGTACTGTACTATTGTACTATACTGTACTGTACTACTGTACTATACTGTACTGTACTATTGTACTATACTACACTGTACTAGTGTACTATACTCTACTGTACCACTGTACTATACTATACTGTACCACTGTACTATACTATATTGTACTATACTACACTGTACTACTGTACTATAATGTACTGTACTATTGTACTATACTACACTGTACCACTGTACTGTACTCTACTGTACTGCTGTACTGTACTACTGTACTGCTGTACTATACTCTACTGTACTACAGTACTGTACTACTGTAATTAGACCATGGCCAAGAAATACAGAGATACACTTTTCCACTAGCAAGATGTTTGGTTCACGTGATTACCATCTATACTATCTACAACTGTACAATTATTAAATAACCCTAAATCTCCAAATTCTACCAACAAGCACCAAGTAGAGTGTAGAGTGGTTTACTCACGACGCATGTCCCACAAGTTCAACACTCCCCCTCAGATGAAACCTCTTTATCTGATCATCACTCATTTGGTAAAATACTGGAGGTCAATCGTTCATGTTTTTGTCTCTCCAATCCTTTTGTAAGTAAGTCAGCCAAGTTTCCCTTTGTTCCAATATGATTCACTCTCAATAATCCTCTGTCCACATATTGGAATATCACTGCGTACTTCGTCTCAACATGTCTCATCCCTTTCTTGAACATTTTGTCACCAACCTGTTCAACAATGTTAGTGTTGTCACACCACACTTGCATTGCGTCATTCTTCTGCTCTATCTTCAATTCCTTTATGAGATTCCTCAACCATACAGCCTTCTCTGCTGCCTTCAAATAGTCCAAAGAGCTCGGCCTCGGTAGTCGATGGTGCTATGGTCCTTTGCAACTTTGATGACCATGATATTGGTCCTCCCATGAACATAATTAGATAAGCAGATCTAGACTGTCTTGTCTCCGTGTTTGTTGCTAAGTCGGCATCCACATACACTTCAACATCTTTCTCTTCCACAGGCATATTGACTTCTTTCTGATCCATGAATATTTCAACATCCTTTTGATTTGATTGTTCTGTTCTCAGGAATACAATTCCTTTTCTCGGAGTATGTAACAAGTATCTCACTGCCATGTGGGCTGGTATAAGAGGACTGTGACGTGAATTCGTAGTGTAGAGTGTAGTGTAGAGTGTAGTGTAGAGTGTAGTGTAGAGTGTAGTGTAGAGTGTAGTGTAGAGTGTAGTGTAGAGTGTAGTGTGTATTAGCGAATACTCAATACTTACAACTCCACAGAACTCAAATCTTAAATACTTAGTCACGGATGCGATTAAAAAAATTGTGCATCTGAGTATTTGTCCAAGTCCAATAATGTCGTGTTTCTTGTCGGCGAATGTGTGATGGTATCTGCCATAACAACACAGATCCAACCCAGGGGAACGACATTGTCACGGCACGGATGGGGCTATCTCACATTGTCTGGTCTTATTACGTCTATTAAGGCCGTGGGACTGTGTACTATTTGCTATAGAACTCCCCATATGTAGTACTAGTCAAAGGACCTGACAAACTGCTGCCACTATCTCCAGGGAACCGTGGTAGACTAGAATAGTACTATAGCTCTGAAGCTAAAGTAGGCGATAGGAGTAGTGGATAGTTTAGTAGAGTATCCAGTAGAGTATCTAGTAGAGTAAATCCAGTAGAGTATATCTAGTAGAGTATCTAGTAGAGTATATCTATTAGAGTATCTAGTAGAGTATATCCAGTAGAGTAAATCCAGTAGAGTATATCTAGTAGAGTATCTAGTAGAGTATCTAGTAGAGTATCTAGTAGAGTAAATCCAGTAGAGTATATCTAGTAGAGTATCTAGTAGAGTATCTAGTAGAGTATCTAGTAGAGTATCTAGTAAAGTACATCCACTATAGCTCATGGACGTTCTATTCATATACTACCAAAAACCTTGATACCAAAAAACCCTACAGAAAGGACCAGGAAATTATTCTGGATCACCTTACTCCGCCAAGTCCTTTGAGCCCGGGGGCTTTTTGGTACATGCAGAAAGTGTAGTGAGACTTCTTTGAGTCTAAAAAACCCACTTCACAACAGAGGTAAATATGTACAACGTGAAATCAAATTAAAAATAGAACCTCCATCGCGTCTTGCTAATTTTTCTTGGCTGGACTTCCATTTATGTATCATTCAAAGAAAAGGACATGTGCACCTCAACCAAATACTCTAGTCTTAACCATGTCTTGGTCACCTGAACAAAAAAAAAAAAGAAAAAAAAACCACTAGTGTATTCAGCATCATTTTTTCCAAGGCAAATAACCAAGCAGGCAATAAACCCACGAGGCCACGCCTGTTCGTTCCCCAAGGAAACCGTATACAGTCAAAAGGCCCTGTGTGCAGGACCAGCCATGAAGTTGTGGTTATTACGGCCCCATTTGACTATTATGCATATAATTTCTGGCAGGAGCAACCAGCTATGAAGAAGTAGTTTTGGTTTTGGGGGTTGACTCACAGTCTATTACAGTAGCCACAGAACAGCACGTGATGTGGAAAGTGACAGAGAATTAGATAGAGTGTTCATCTGGTCTAGAGTGTAGAGTGTAGAATGTAGTGTAGAGTTGTGTATAGTGTAGAGTTGTGTAGAGTTGTGTATATTGTAGAGTTGTGTATATTGTAGAGTTGTGTATAGTGTAGAATGTATAGTGTAGAATGTATAGTGTAGAATGTAGAGTGTAGTGTAGAGTGTAGTGTAGAGTGTAGTGTAGAGTGTAGTGTAGAGTGTAGTGTAGAGTGTAGTGTAGAATGTAGTGTAGAGTGTAGAGTGTAGTGTAGTGTAGAGTTGTTTACACTCTAGTAGCGAATACTAAACACTTACAACTCCACAGAACTCAATTCTTAAATACTTAGTCACAGATGCGATTAGAGTAGCGTATCGGTGGTAGTGCATTGGATAAGGACTCATTATCACTCGTGACTATTGGCACTATCCTTACTACTCCATGCAATTATAATCCCCACAATAAAGCACGGCTATTGAGTTCACCGAAAGTCCCAGCTACACCAACGGTGAACTCCGTGCATACCAGAATCAGGGTTTGAAGTGGCTTATCTCCTTGTATGAGAACACCATATCTACAGTCTCTAGTCTAGTCTATGAAGTCTAGAATTGACTACGACAAGACAAAAGTCCACAATAATTCCATCTTTATGAGACCTACATTTGAACTGTTTTTAGTGTATAGTCGTGAACAGCTGTGTGAAGGTTTACCAAACTCCCAAACTGCTTGGAACTAGTAGTAGTCAGTCAGTCACTTAGTCAATAGTAGTCAGTCAGTCAGTCAATAAGTCAGTCAGTCAGTCAGTCAATAGTAGTCAGTCAATAGTAGTCAGTCAATAGTAGTATTAGCAGTAGTGTAGTAGTAGTAGTAGTAGTAGGGGCAGAGACACTTTCTAATCCCTCCATAGGTAGGTTACTACCCATGGCGGATCTGACATAGTAGTAGTAGTCAGTCAGTCAATAGTAGTAGTCAGTCAGTCAATAGTAGTAGTCAGTCAGTCAATAGTAGTAGTCAGTCAGTCAATAGTAGTAGTAGTAGTAGTGTAGTAGTATTCAGTCAGTCAGTAAATAGTAGTAGTAGTAGTGTGGTAGTAGTAGTAGTCAGTCAGTCAATAGTAGTAGTCGCAGTAGTGTAGTAGTAGTAGTAGTGTAGTAGTAGTAGTGTAGTAGTAGTAGTGTAGTAGTGTAGTTGTATAATGGAGATAGACTAGATATAGGATCTTAAATATTAGCAATTATAAAAAAATAGTACAGAGTATATAGACTGTATTATTTATAGTACTACGTCAGCATACCACCAGAGGCATTAAGTATCTAGTAGTGGTAGTAGATGCACTACTATTAATTCACACTAATTCATACTATTAACTCCCCACTATTAATTCAAACTATTAACTCCCCACTATTAACTCCCCACTATTAATTCATACTATTGATTTACACTAATATTTTGGCCGATGACTTGGGGTTGGGAAGACGCTATTACATTCTGAACACCACAATTCCGGGTTTTGACTGGCTCGAATTCCTTTACTTCGACAATAATAGCGGTCAAAAGACCATAGCTGCAAAGCCGAGAACACAGGCTATCAACGAATACCTAGCGTGTACGGAGGCAAGGTAATTTGTGGATATGTTGTACGCAGGCCATTGAAAGGACAATACGATGTGTAGACCCTGAACAATAAGGCTGTGTAAACCCTGAACAATAGGGATGTGCAGACCCTGAACAATAGAGCAGTGCGGGTTTTAGCCGAACTGAAAAGTATAAGAAGTGCTGTGGACCCGTTAGGTAGGACGGTGGTCTTGTAAGGTACAACTTACATATCCCTGTATATTAATATATACTAAAACAAAAGTTGAAGCAGGCACCGAAGGCATTCCTGGATGCGGCATGGCGAATGGAGAAATTTGTTAATAGAGAAATTTGGTAATAGAGAAATTTGTTAATGGAGACATTTGTTAATGGAGAAATTGGCGAATGGAGAAATTTGTTAATGGAGAAATTTGGTAATAGAGAAATTTGTTAATAGAAAAATTTGTTAATAGAAAAATTTGGTAATAGAAAGATTTGCCAATGAAGAAATTTCTTTATAGAGAAATTTGTTAATAGAAAAATTTGCCAATGAAAAAATTTGTTAATAGAGAAATTTGTTAATAGAAAAATTTGCCAATGAAGAAATTTCTTAATAGAAAAATTTGTTAATAGAAAAATTTGTTAATGAAAAAATTTGTTAATAGAGAAATTTGTTAATAGAAAAATTTGCCAATGAAGAAATTTCTTAATAGAAAAATTTGTTAATAGAAAAATTTGCCAATGAAAAAATTTGTTAATAGAGAAATTTGTTAATAGAAAAATTTGCCAATGAAGAAATTTCTTAATAGAAAAATTTGTTAATAGAAAAATTTGTTAATGAAAAAATTTGTTAATAGAGAAATTTGTTAATAGAAAAATTTGCCAATGAAGAAATTTCTTAATAGAAAAATTTGTTAATAGAAAAATTTGCCAATGAAAAAATTTGTTAATAGAGAAATTTGTTAATAGAAAAATTTGCCAATGAAGAAATTTCTTAATAGAAAAATTTGTTAATAGAAAAATTTGTTAATGAAAAAATTTGTTAATAGAGAAATTTGTTAATAGAAAAATTTGCCAATGAAGAAATTTCTTAATAGAAAAATTTGTTAATAGAAAAATTTGCCAATGAAAAAATTTGTTAATAGAGAAATTTGTTAATAGAAAAATTTGCCAATGAAGAAATTTCTTAATAGAAAAATTTGTTAATAGAAAAATTTGTTAATAGAGAAATTGGCGAATGGAGAAATTTGGTAATAGAGAAATTTGTTAATGCAGAAATTTGCCAATGAAGATTTTTTTAATGGAGAAATTTGTTAATAGGGAAATTTGTTAATAGAAAAATTTGTTAATGGAGAAAAGTGTCAATGAAGATTTTTTTAATAGAAAAATTTGCCAATGAAGAAATTTGGTAATAGAAAAATTTGTAATAGAAAAATTTGTTAATAGAAAAATTTGTTAATAGAAAAATTTGCCAATGAAGAAATTTCTTAATAAAAAAATTTGTAATAGAAAAATTTGTTAATAGAAAAATTTATCCTAATTCGTCAATGGTTTTGGTGCGAGTGAGTCTGCGTGGTATTCTCCACCCATACCGGACTTTGATTTGAGGCCATTGCAGGCCTTTCTAGACAAAACGGTAGAAGCTCTTTCTGCTTTAGGACCGTAAAAAGCCTCACTTGGTTTGGAAGTGGTCAATGCGTTTTTGGCGTGGAAGCAATGGGGACTTTGCTTGAGTTAATTGCAGAATCAGCCCTAATTTTGGTTCCCAAAAAAAAAAAAAAAAAAAAAAAATTGCAAAAAAAACTACCTTTGACTATATTCCAAACCATCCATCCATTCATCCAGTCCAGTCTGCCAGTTCAGCCAGTCCAATTGAAGATAGTCGATAGTACTACTGTATTAGTACATCGCGTTATACTACTGTATTACTCCATTGCATTATACTGCTGTATTACTCTTTGCATTATACTACTGTATTACTCCATTACGTTATAATACTGTATTACTCCATTACGTTATAATACTGTATTACTCCATTGCGTTATAATACTGTATTACTCAGTGGTGTACATTTTGGGAATATGAGTAGTGCAGGTGATACTCCAGTGAGCAGTGCCTTAAAGTGAGCATACAGTGAGCAGTTCCTTAAAGTGAGCATGCAGTCAGCAGTGAGCATGCAGTCAACATACATTCTCAATTGATTGTGTGATCATGGAAGAATCTCCAAATATATAAACGGGACTTCGCCCCTATTTATTGTTACTATAGAATCAAACCTCAACTGCCCGGATGAATACCAAAATGCCTCCAACAACCAGACCCACCAAAAGATGTCGTATTGATAATACTTCAATGGACACTGACAACTCTTCGTCTCCTACTCCTGAAACACTTTCCCTAGAGTGTTTACATATCTTGAGACTATGAGGTCAATATCTTATAGTATGAGGTCAATATCTTATAGTATGAGGTCAATATCTATAGTATGAGGTCAATATCTTATGTGTCATCCACTGGATATTACTCCCTGGTTAATCACAGGTCCTCCTGGTGCTGCAACCGTCGTTGCGGATATGGCGTTATCTAATCTACAGCTTATGAAGCTGTGAGCAGTGAGCAAGCGTACGTTTGAATCTGCACTGGAAAGTGGATAATGAAGGCTGCACTGGAAAGTGGACAATGAAGGCTGCACTGGAAAGTGGATAATGGAGGCTGCACTCGAAGTGGATAATGAAGTCTGCACTGGAAAGTCGACAATGGAGGCTGCACTGGAAGTGGATAATGAAGGCTGCACTGGAAAGTGGACAATGAAGGCTGCACTAGAAAGTCGACAATGGAGGCTGCACTGGAAAGTGGATAATGGAGGCTGCACTGGAAGTGGATAATGAAGTCTGCACTGGAAAGTGGACAATGGGGGGGGGGGGGGTTCGAGGAAGTGAAAATGTCAAGCAAACAATGCACATTGTGGATTATGGGAGTTTTCTTCCTTGATGATTTATAAGGGGGTTCAGACGCGGAACAAGACCCGGCGGTGTTATTGTTGCAATTTTCTGCCTTGATAGACTCGGAACCTTGGCGTGAAAACCCCGTGGTGGTTTCGGCAACAATGCAACCCTCAGTTACAGTCAATGTGGTAGCACCAGACACTGTCACGGTGGATGGGAGACTTATTTTCTGACTCACGGCAGCGCTCACTGTGGTCTCTTGCAGACAGTATGTGGTGCAGTCAGTATAGGTGTTCCACACAGTACTGTGCCATGCCAAATACCAGTGTTGATTTCTAATCAATAGTCTTTTTAAGAAGTCCCTTTCAGCAAAAAGCTAATGGACTGATTTAAAGGTTAATGTGTTGTTCGTTATCGCAATGAAGCTGACAAATCACTCCACCAACTAAGAACGGCCAAGCACCATCTCCCACAAATTCAAGAAAGAGCTCTCAATCTATCAATCCTTATTGTGTCTGGACCTGGTGAGATTTCCCATGTTAAGTCAAATTAAGCCGCAGCCTCCACTCCTGGAGGTGCCCTTTTGTCAATTCCTTTAAGTTTCATCCTTGCGACCATCCTTCCCCCCAGAACCCAAAACCTTTGATTTTTCGTAAGGTGCCGAATGGGTCAAAATCTTGATCAACATCCGATCCCTAGTCGGCATAGTTTATGGTTAAGACCACGGCGGTATCTGATGATCTTCGATCCCCTAGCTTTCGCTCTTGATTTCACTCCTTGACAAATGCTTTTGCGGTGGTTAGTCTTTAATAGATCTAACAATTTCACCTCTGACTATTGAAGGCTGATGTCCCCGACCGTTACTATTAATCATTATGATTTAAGAAACCAACAAAAAAAGAGAAAGCCGTTATGTTTTGGTTCTATAAAATTCAGGCGTAGCCTGCTTGGAATACTTTCATTTGCTCAAAGTAACACCTCCAGAAAGAGGTGGCAGTAACTAAATTAATAGTTACCGCAAACTGCAACTACGAGCTTTGACCTTTGACTACGAGCTTTGACCTTTGACTACGAGCTTTGACCTTTGACTACGAGCTTTGACCTTTGACTAAGAGCTTTGACCTTTGACTACGAGCTTTGACCTTCAACAACAAACTGTTAACTGCAACAACAAGCTTCTGCAACAACTTTAATATACCCTCTTGGAGCTGGAATTACCGCGGCTGCTGGTACCAGACTTGCCCTCCAATTCTTCCTCGTTAGGGTATTTAAATTGTACTCATTCCATAGTATGAGTCCTCAGAAGCAGAACCTTTTCTTGTGTTTTGTGAGTACTCCGGAAGGATATGGCAGGCCACCTTGGCCTGGACTGGAGACACTTCCACTTCTGGCGGGGCATACCCCAACACAGCGGTATTCGGAATTTAGCCTCCGTTTTTCCAAGGGAATAAACTCCCATCTTTCCCTAGAGATACGATATGCTCTTCCCTTTCGTTTAAGCGAATTAAAGGCTCCAAATGGCCCCATATGCACGCCAACTGTTTTCCTGTGCGTGGGTGATGCAAGAAAAGACAATTCCAGCAACCGGAAACGGAGCAGGGACTCTGGATTATTGCAAACGAAAAGAGAAGGTTTCTTCATAATTGGTGGATAAAAAGCCGGGGATTTTCAAAAAAAAAAAAAAAAAAAAAAAAAAAAAAAAAAAAAAAAAACAGCCAATGTACCAACTAGCTTTTGCTACATTTTCTTATTTCTGAAAGTCTGATTTTTTCTTTGATAATAAATGGAATCATAGGTCTGAAACCAGATCAAAAATATGGATATATTATGAAAAATCAATTAGTCCTAAAATGTAACTACGTTTAAGATCTGAGGGTTTACTGGCCTTACTATATTGTAGAGTTATTCCTTGTCCTCTGGCTCAGGAGCAGAAGAAACTCGCAAGGCCCCTTTTGTCGTGACAATGAAGGTGATTTTGGTATTGGTGATCATAATTCGGACGGAAAAGTATACTGTCACGGCTTCCCCTGTTAGCTTCTTGTAACGTTAAGTACTAAGCTATGGTACTAAGCTATCTTTGTTCGCTGAAGAGTCCTCAAAGGGGGAATCTGAGCTATTTGTCATGATTTAGTAGTCTGCTACCTCCATTTCCATCAATACCGGGCTACCGACTTTTGGTGGTATATCAAGTTGAAGCATTGACTGATATAGGGTTGCGGGTATAAAGGAAAGCCCAATAATGGATCGGTTAATTACCCCAATTCACCTTTGTCATTTGTTTCAGGGATTTTGTTTCAGTGAATTTTGTTTCAGTGAATTTTGTTTCAGTGAATTTTGTTTCAGTGAATTGTTTCAGTGGATTTTGTTTCAGGGGATTTTGTTTCAGGGGATTTTGTTTCAGGGGATTTTGTTTCAGTGAATTTTGTTTCAGGGGATTTTGTTTCAGTGGATTTTGTTTCAGTGAATTTTGTTTCAGTGAGTTTTGGTTCAGTGTCAGTCAATTCGCCACACCATCCTTTCTTTCACTCCCGCTCTAACTTATTCTCTTTGTCATTTGATTCTTGGGGGTCCCGTCTTGTGCGCAGTGTCGATAAGAGTTCATCGATTTCGTGTTCGATATCAAAAATAGGCTCATGTGCTGCCATCTTCTTACTTTTCTTCCGTGCAATCAGTGCCGCCACAAACTCCTCGTGGCGTTGTATCTTGGCTTCGGCCCGTTGGTCCTTCTTCTCCTGCTGAAGTCTCTTTTTGGCAGCCTTTTTCGCCCGATTGGCCTTCAATTTGGCCTTTCTCTCGGCTATAGTTGCTAGCCTGCAATTTTCGGGGTTCTCCAATTGTTCGAGCTTCATGGCGAGGATTTCCCGGGCCCGGATCCGGTTCTTATGCTGTGATCTCAGGTACTGCGACTCCACCACGATTCCGGTGGGGAGATGAGTGATCTGCGCCTTGGAATTGCACTTGTTGACCTTCTGGCCGCCGGGGCCTCCGCCCTTGACGAACTTTTCCTCCAATTCGTCTTCTTTTATGAGCCACATGGGCTTCGGAGGAAGTGCCCGCTTGGACTTGAGGTGTACGGGGGTAGTGCCGAAGCCATTTCGAGCAGTCCAGGGGAACAAGGAACGGCGAATCTGGGGGTAGGCTTTGAATGGGGTATTAGCGCGTGCTACGTGCCGAATTGCAGCTCTCCAAAGTGGTAGCATTGGGGGTTTAAGCATGTCAAGTCATGTTGCGTATAACGATGCATCCGTACACCACGCGATTTTTCGTGAGAAAGAGAGAGAGAGAGAGAGACGGGAATTATGAGCCCGCACAATCCACCATATTAATACCTTCAAAGCTTCTTGTTGTGTGCAGGTACCAGGAGATTATCACCCAAGCGTCAATCACATAATAAGGTGTGGTGTGTTTTCTTTTTGTTTTGGAATTATTTGTTGAGAGTTGTAATATACACTCCCGTAATCTGGAACAGTTGTTGTTGAGAGTTGTAATATACACTCCCGTAATCTGGAACAGTTGTCGCGTTACTTCCAAGAAGTCACGGAAGTGTGGGACTCTAGCGATTATCCTAAACGACTTATATTCTGTTCTGTATGTAAGATTATACTAAGAGATTCCTGTATCTTAACACATCTGTTTTGATGATCTTTTATAAGGATATTCTGGTCCATCTTACACGCTCCAGCTTTCCCCCTCCAGTCTCCTACCAACATTGTCTCCAATACAATTCAAGAGATTAACCAGAGATTAGACAAGAGATTAACCAGAGATAAGACCAGAGATTAACCAGAGATTAGCCCAGAGATTAGCCCAGAGATTAGCCCAGAGATTAGACCAGAGCTAGACCAGAGATTAGACCAGAGATAAGACCAGAGCTAGACAAGCACCCAGAGATGCTTAGAGGAGTACCCAGAGATGCTTAGATGAGTACCCAGAGATGCTTAGACGAACACAGAGACACTTAGCCTCTCTTCAACAATACTCTTCATTGCTTCATCTGTGTATAGTCACAGGAGCATGCAATACAACTACGTGTACTGGTTCCTCAAGTTCAACAGATTCCTCAACAGATTCCTCAACAGATTCCTCAACAGATTCCTC
The DNA here is from genome assembly GCA_002374735.1 of Metschnikowia sp. 13-106.1. Classification (NCBI taxonomy): domain Eukaryota; kingdom Fungi; phylum Ascomycota; class Pichiomycetes; order Serinales; family Metschnikowiaceae; genus Metschnikowia; species Metschnikowia sp. 13-106.1. Next base: position 16,442 of record NLAL01000076.1, read on the forward strand.
AACAGATTCCTGGTGAACAGATTCCTCGTTAACAGATTCCTCGTCAACAAATTCCTCAAGCTCATGGACTTCTTCTAATGACCATTGTCCAAGGACTTCTACTAATGACCATTGTGCATGGACTTCTACTAATGACCATTGTCCAAGGACTACTACTAATGACCATTGTCCAAGGGATTCTACTCATGCTTCACTTCTGTTAAGAAGTTATACAGGCAGCTCCAATCCCGCCTTTTGAGGAATCATCAGGGATATGAATTTTGTACACAGACTTCTTGACGTAACAAGAATCCAACAAAATCAATCTTGGTTGCTTATCTGTCTAAAATACTCACGTGACTACCCTAGTAGACTTCTACTGCGTCACTGTCCCTTTGTCTTCTCTAGACTACACATGAGCCAGATTCCTCAATAGATTCCTCAACAGATTCGTCAACAGATTCGTCAACAGATTCCTCAACAGATTCCTCAACAGATTCCTCAAAAGATTCCTCAACAAATTCCTCAACAGATTCCTCGTCAACAGTTAGGTACTTGCTGACAACTACACACACTACACACACTAGGGCTTGTCCGATTCATACGTGATTCTAAACAAGTAAGGAATTTTTGAAAGAAGAAATCCAGAAAGCATTAAAAAAAGAAAATACCACCAAGAAATTCGGTTATCTTTGGATTTGATGTTACCACTCAAAAAGCGGAAGCAGATTTGGCCTCATGTTTTGACCATACTTTGTGTCGTTTGTATCTACTCCGATTACCAGGGCTGTATAATACTCACCGAAGTCTCCTCAGATTCCCTATAGATTTAGGGTACTTTACTATTCCTGTAGTAAAGAACAACGACTAAAAGTGGGTTTACCAAAGCAACTTCATAGCACCAAATAGTTCTCCACCAGGACGTTCGTTTTACTGTATAGCACAAAGTAGAGCAGGTCCTACTAGTACAGCTATATGGTAATTGTACAGCTCTGTGGTGTACAGCTATGTGGTGTACAGCTATGTGGTGTACAGCTATGTGCTATACAGCTATGTGGTATACAGCTATGTGGTATACAGCTATGTGGTGTACAGCTATGTGGAGTATAACATAGTACAATCTCGAAAAGTAGGGTATAGGTTTTGGATTCAAAGATATGCTTTTCTCGTCAAGTTCATTTCTATGGAATACAGTGTCAGGCTTCTTCAGTGATATGCTTTTTTTAATTTGGAGTTTGAGTGTTTTGAGCTGAACAATATAGCTTCTGAGTTTGAATGCACTTGGTTGGAACTTTCGGTTTATAACTAGGATGAAAAACGTGGTTGATTTCTTCATCAGAGCATTGGTGACGATTGGCATCTTAGTGTGTAAGTTCCGATGGTATTGTTGGGATCGGACAAAGTAGGCTTCATGATCCTGTGTATACTGGGCCCTGCCTATCGTGGATCCAACAGTAACATATTTCCATGGAATATTTCCATAAAACATTTCCATGAAATATTTCCATAAAGTAATCCTCCATAAAGTAATCCTCCATAAAGTAATCCTCCATAAAGTAATCCTCCATAAAGTGATCCTCCATAAAGTGATCCTCCATAAAGTGATCCTCCAAATCTTTCCACTAGTTTCGCTATGGGCAGTGCACTACCCATAAAGGTATTAGAAGCCTACGCCGTCTGATCAAGCATTGGGCTTTGTATAATACCATTGGAAAGCACTAGGAGTGCTGACGGACTCACCAGCCAAAAGAACTAGGCCTGAATGCGCTGAGCGTGATACTCAGGCTTTCCCACTTTTGTTGTTGAAAAGTGAGTAGGCAGGCGTGGAGGTGGTGCAGAGTTTTGGCTGGTAGAAGCGTGGTTGTGAAACCGAATGGAACTGCCTCTAGTTCTGATCATGGTGGTGCACATCTTGGTGGTAGCAGCAATCATCAAATTGAATTTGAAGACTGAAGTGGGGAAAGGTTCCATTTCAGCAGTCAAAAAAACATGGGTAGGTCGATTCTAACCTCAGAAATAATTGGAAAAACGTTTTCTTTCTTCTTTTTTTGTTTTCGGGAGGGAAGGAAAACTGGTTGAAATTCAGAACCTGGATATGGAAACCATAACTTAAATATTGGACCTATGCATTCGGGTGATTCGGTTGAGTCCTAAGAAAGTACATGCTTGTGGGAAACGCTGAACTGCACTTATAAGGACATCAAAAATAGGTATAACCACATCAGAAATAGGTATAATGGTATCAGCAATAGGTATAACGACATCAGCAATAGGTATAACGACATCAGCAATAGGTATAACGACATCAGCAATAGGTATAACGGCATCAGCAATAGTAGCAATATTGGATAGCGGACTCGACACTTGCTTTGCCTTTCTTCTCCTGTCTTGAGTCTATCATGAACACCTCTTTTTTTTCTTTTTGCATTTGATGGAATGGGAAACAGACCTTACGAAACTCGGCTGCGAGTCGTTTTTCAAAGCCGTCATTGAAGGTGAGAAGGACTCTGAAGTCAATATCCTTAATATGGAACCCGGTATGAGTATTACCGACACCATGATCCAGCAAAAAGAGCAATGTATCATTTGGATGTAAGTCATGAGGCAGACAGTGTTCAAATGATCCACTATTGTAATAAACAAATCTTGCAGTTTATCATCTTGATTGCTGTGGATTAGCACTAATAAATCAGCCTTGTTGAGTGCTTCTTTTAGGCAGAACGCAGTCTGTGATTACCCACATGAACCGTAAATGAGGTTGTATCCTGCTGCATTGGTCTTTCGGGGTGTAATGATCAAGTTCTGGTTCCTTTAGGTACCATGATACTTCTATCGATATCTTGAACCCATGGCAAGTCTTCCGTTTTTCGCTCCTCGCACCTTCAAAATCCTCACAAATTCAAATGCCTCACACCTATTCTCTAAAACAGTACGTATTCTTCTAGTCCCTGTGGTGCAAATGACTTGTTACTCTAAGAGCCGTACACTCCTCCTCCATTACCAGTAAGACTAGGTAATACTTCCCGAACCATAAGTCTGCAACACACAAGCAAAGCCTGAGTGCGTTACAGAAAAGGTTTACTGTATTCACTATTCTTGGCAATTTCACTGTTTTGACCTTTTTGATATCCTTGACGTTTTTGATATACTTGACGTTTTTGATATCCTTGACGTTTTTAGTATTCTTGGCACTTTCACTGTTTTGACATTTTTGATATCCTTGACGTTTTTGATATTCTTAACACTTTCGCTGTTTCTGACTTTTTTGATACCCTTGCTAAGTATGGAAGGGCACTATTTGGGTATGCTGCGAGACGTTTCGTCTCTATCTGTTGCGACGCGCGCCGATGTTCTATGCGTTGACGTGCATACGGGCGGTTGCAAAACGCTCTCGCCGACCACATTTGTCCCCATCCCGCTCGCTTTTCCCCTATGGTCGACTGCATTCCTGCCTGTCGCCGCCTCGTCTCTTTTTTTTTTTTGGTACCCTTCTGCATGTCCCACATCTGCACCCCCAGATATTGGTATGTTCCGCACGCCGACCACTTTTGTGTCCGAGCCTTATAAAAGCCCCAGGCTCTGTCCTTCTTCTGGCTTCTCATCACACCCAGAAAACCCAAAGTTTGAACCCACAACCGTGCAAGCAATACCAAAAAACCAAAAAAAAATCTTTCTTGTTCCTTCAAAGAATATTCCCTGAGTATTCCTGACCTTCGGAACTTCATGTCTTATTTCGGAGGAAAAATCAAGAACCTCCCCCGGTTTCGCCGCAAGGCCAAGACCAGAGAGAATGTGCATTCGAATGAATCCAGCAAGAAGATCGGACCTCCCATGCTCATGATGGCTCTGCCCGACTCGGGCGACCACACGGATTACTGGATGCACCAGTCTCAAAGATTCCTCGACAACGTGGCCCACAATTTGGTGGTCAACAACCCCGATGAGCCTGCCGAAAACGACTCCGAGGCCCTGAGCGAGCCTCCTTTCCCCTCAGAGCAAACCCAGTTGGAGCCTGCTGTTTTGATGCCTGCTCCAGAGGCTCTTGTCTTGGAAACTAACCACGACAATTTTCCAGACGCCATTCCCAACCAGCCTAACAGAAGCCGCCGAAACTCCACTGGCTCCGGAAGAGGCCGCCGACTGAGCCGTTTTGGAAGCAGAAAAAAAAAGGGCAAAAAAGGCAAGAAGACCTCTAGAAGTACCTCTAGCCAGAAGTCACCATCGGAAGTTCTGGTGAAAGACACCTCTGCCTCAGCTTCGGACAAAAACCCCACCAAGCCAGGGAAGTCACGCCACTCCAGGCCAACCATTCAGATCCCCTTAAAATTGTCCCGAGACTTGCCCTTTGACCTCCAGATGGTGCAGGTAGAAACACGCTTTACTGAGCTGTTCCCAAAATCGAACGTGGCCAGCCCCGAGCTCGAGGAAACCGTACACAGAGTCGACTCGATCACGTGCTCAGTTTCAGACCACCCAAAGCAGCCCGAGGGAAAGCAGCCACCTCGGCCCGAATCCACTAACTCTACGGGCGACTTGGACTCCATTCTCGTGTGCTACATTGAGCCCGAGGAGCTTTCCTGCATCCACGCGGACGCCAACGACTTTGACTTGGCAGCCACGGTGGAAGTCCAGAGGTTCGGACGTTCACGGAACTTGGAGCCCCAGCCCCTAAATAATTCCCGGTTTGAAGAAATGGACCTGGACTTGGAAATGGACTTGAAAGGATCGGTGTTTAAAACGCCCGAGATCGAGAGCCCAGGACTCCACACGCCCGATTGCGAAGAAATCGATTTTGCACCCAAATCCACCGGAATTTTTGCCAGCGATTGCGAGGGCGCCACTTCCGCCGACCTGACCCTGGAAGTTCCTCTCACTCGTGTGGTTTCCGTCCGGAAACCCCGCTTCACATATCCTCCAGGCCAAAAGAAGTGCCCTGTACCAGTGCCGAAGCGTGAGTCCTTGGACCTCAAGTCCATTTTCTCGTGCAGAAGCTCCAGAGAAAGCTTAATGAACCTTTGTGGTATGAGCTTTGATAGTGCTCTTTTGAGCAGTCCCCGAGTCAGCTTGCGGCTTGATTTCCCTCTCCAAAGAGAGGGCTCACTGGCAATCGTGGATGCCGAGGAATGTGTTACCATTTTCCCACCCCTTCCACCAGTTCCAGCCTTTCCACCACTTCCCATGCCTCCTCCGAGGGTGCCTTTGCCCAGTCTTCCAAAAGGCCGGGTTGAAAGGCCTGTCACTCCGCCGCAGTTGATTCTTCCACAGCCTTGTCTGCCTCCAACTCCTGATACTCCCGAGTTGAACGCCATAGAGGAGGTGGACTCCAAAGGGGACGCGAAAGAAGAGATCTTGCAAATTGGGAACCAGAAGAAGGAAGAAAAGAGCTGGGCTGACCTTGGAGATGCCTTTGACTCCGAAAATGAGGGACCCACCAATCAGAAGCAGGAAGTCTCTGCCTCGGGCTCAGCCTCGGACAAAGACTCCTCCGGCAATGTATGCACCAAGATGGAAAAGGATTGGTGGGAATTTGACTCCGAGGGGGAACAGGATGAGCAAGAGCCCACCTGTGACCCTAAAGATAACGACTCGGACAACGACTCAGACAATGACTCAGATAATGACTCTTCATGCTCCTCAGACTCAGATGATTCGGTGGACGACGACGGCGACAAGAAACTGATCTTCCGCCAAGGAAACTCTAAGCTGGAAGCCACTGACTTGTTCTCCGAGTGCTTCGACCTGGCTCCCGTCATCTCCGAGGAAGATGTCTTCACTTGTGTGGAAGACACCAGCCTCTATAAGTTGATTTTCCCAGAGGAAAAAGAGCTTCCGGTGATGTTCCAGTCCCGGGGCTTCATGGAGGAAATCAGCTCTTTTGTGGAGAAGAGCAACGAGGCCAAACGGGTCAACTTAACGATGCCCGTAAAACCTTTGAAAGTCGAAAAAAGGACTGGAAAGAGCAAGGCCGAGATTGAGTTTGAAGAAAAGAACAAGCAGTCCGAAACCAAGAGCAACACTGAGACGGAGGCAGAGGCCAAAGATCCCGAACCAGAAATCCCTATCCCCGAAGACGACGGAAAAACCTCAATGGTCGACGTCAAAAATGCCACCCGGCTGGAGGAAGACGCAGGCCAAGACTACATCGAGTCGTGCCAGCAGATCTTCGTCAACGGCGCAACGTTCTGGATGCAGACCGAGCTCTTGGTGCTCCAAATGGAAGACGCCGTGGCCATCCCCCTCAAAGACAAGAAAACGGAAATCAAGTTCGAGGAGGATATTGATGCCAACTGCCCTCAGATCCGAATCTCCTGTGATGAAGACGACGATGACGACGACCTGGACCTGGAGGATCAAGACCTCAGCAAATGGGACTTACGGCCGCGTAGCCCAAAAGCAGCACAACCCAAGCTCCGGGGCTGCTTGAAAAAAACACCCAAAGTTTATTTGGAGCCACAGCCAATAAGGTGCCATTCCAAAAAAGTCGGGTTCAAGATCTTGGCCAACCTCATGGAAAACGTCGAGAATATGGGCAAGAAGCTCAGTGTCACGTGCCGCGGTAGGCAGGCCCGGCAAAACATTCTAGCCACGCTAAAGGAGTTCGAGTTGATCCTCCTCAATGTTAAGCACTTTGAAGTGGACGTCAACTATGAAAGCATAATCCGTTACATCAAGCGGATGCTCCGGCTCCGGCGGCGGTTGGGCGAAATCCTCTCGCTCACGTGCGGGCTCCAGACCGAATACGTCTTGGTGGCAGAAGCCATTCGTGACGACCAAAAGTGTATAGATTTCGACCGCAGTTACTGGATGGACCGGCTTCAGACATGTGTGCAGAAAATCCGGGACCTGCGGCGGCAACTCGGCAAGGTCAAGGTGGAGATCAAGGAAATTTTGAAGTCGTTCTCGGAGAAGACCATGGCACTCTTCAAGCAGAGCAGGAAGATCCTCAAGATTAGAGACGATCTTTTGGCCCAATACCAGAAGTTCATCTTGGCTAACCACGTCAATAACGAGGACCTCCAGCTGTCATTGGAGAGTCTCCGCACTTTCAAGGAGTTCTCCGAGCTCTACTCCACCATCTGCACAGACGGCTTCAAGAGGCTCTTATGGGATGATATCAATGTTTTGGACAAGAGCCGCATGATCTTCGAAAACATTAACAAACACTTCGGAGAGACCATCAAGCGGCAACACTTGACGCTCCGCGGGCTCCAGAAACCAAATGAACTCTGCCCCAGCGACCACAGGTCCAAGTACCTGTTCCGGCGGGAAATCTCCTTGCTAAAAAAACAACGGCGGGCTCGACACCGCCAGGTCCTTGTGCACTGATTCCAGTGCTTGCTAGCTAGACGCTATAGACAATAGTTGTATAAGTTTCTTGTAGACCCCACTGCATGTGGGATAATGATGATCTAGTCATGTAGTGACGGTCCGTAAAGGTCCTTGACAGGCTGTTCATTCTGAAACACACTGAAACACACTTGGAGTGACCTAACTGATACAATGGGAATACACTTACTGATGCTGATGTTAGACTGTTCACACAGACACGAGGCCGACACAGACTGAAACATACTCAACCATACTGAAACATTTTGAAAAACAGCGAAACACTTTTCAAACATTCCGGGACCCTGCCATCACACAGGCTCTATTGCCTTCTCGCTCGTCATTGGATACCAACCTCAGGCTATTTAAAACGGGACCATACCAGACCAGCCTGGGTGTAAATAGTTTTAATGTAACCTCCATCAATAATCCAGAGGAGAGCAGACTTTCCGAGTGGTTTATAAAGGGAAAGGAACCACTTGGTAATTATTTTACCAACGCTCAGACTTAAAAGTCGTAGTCACCACATATTTATCCCAATAGTACTTCAAATAAGCAAATCAGTCGATATCGGAATGTTAAGTTTCATAGTAGGATGTGTGTACCGATTTCATGATGCCCTACCCTGTTGGTCAAGTACCTTTCACTTTCATTTACCCCACTTAGCTCTAGAAGAAAGAGAGTCACAGACACTTGACGAAACGTTCTTCCCCTATATCTGAGCTTCAGACTAGATGCACAATTTGCTGATATTTGAACTCGCTGGTGGTGATTGCACGGACGTTGATGGTTGCACTCTTTATTGATGATTGCACGGAAGTGGCTGGGCCTGGGGTGTGTATCCAGACCCCGGGGTGTTGTGCTCCGTATGCTTCTCCTCCCATTCGTCTCCCCTTTTCTCCTCTCCTATTCCTACCCCAGTCTTATCCGATTCATCTCCTAATCCCCTAATCTTGAGTTCCCTGAACTTCAATAATTAATGAGACGCACTTAATCGAATCACATATTTGCAATTAACACGTAAAAGTTTTTGTGGAGTAAAGAACAAAAAATATTGGTTTTGAAGGAAGTGCGGGTGAGCTCCTTATATATTCGCATGGCTGCAAAACATGAAACCCCCCTTGTGAGGGGTATGCATGCGCTGCGAGTGCGCTGCGAATATATAAGGAGGCCGATCCCCCGCAAAAATTCCCACCACACTTTTTTTTGCTAAGCAATTGTTTGATTAATATGGTTTATTTTGTTGCTATGAACTATTTGGCTGACGTGAATTATTTGGTTGATTGTTAGATCCGCCATGGGCAGGGCTCTACCCATATAGACAGTATCAAGCCTCGCCCGTCTGAACTCAACAATGGTCCTTCCATAACGCCATCTTCTTAGTCACCATCGTACAATGCACCAGGATGGAATAAGGTTAGCTCAAAGTACCAGTTCAGAAGGTGAAGAGCCCTCCCGCGAGGACTTAGCAACGACCGATTGACTAGGCGACCCTGCTGTCAACTTCTCAAGTAGCTCGATTTCTTCCCTTTGAGGATTCATCAGCCAACAAAGATAACATATTACATGAACTTTTCACACGAATCTAACATTGATACGAATTATTTTTTTGGTATGAACTATTTGATTAATATGCTGGGCCAAGGAAGAGAGGCTAGAACTCGCAGAGGATCATTGCCTGAAGCCACCATCAAGAGAATGGTCTCAAAAAAGAATTTGACTTCCCACATGAGCAGCGAGAAGAATTCCGACCTGCCCCGAAGATTACCCCAAAACAAGGAGAACCACTGTCCGGCTTGGGAAAAAGTAGAAGATGGTCATGATAGGGTTCTAATGTAGTCGTTTTTCTTTAGTGAGGTTTTAGATAAACGATCATTTATGTGGCAACTATTTGGTAACTATTTGGCTTTTACTGGTTGATATGCCACAATCATTTGGCTAATTGGCAACAATTATTTGCATACTATCCGAGCTTGGGATTTTTGGTCGAACAGTGGAAGAGAGGCATTAAGAATTCGTGGAGGTTATCTAATGTGGGCTTTGCTAGTTCAGTGGATTTCAAGCTGGGTAAGAAGGTTGCTGTGTTGGCTGTTGCGTACGTGACCTATAATTTTGAGTTTGAGCGGCTTTTGCACAATGAATCCTGGAAAGAGTATCTTTGAGCTCCACTATTGCTCCGGTTCATGAAAAAAGGCCCTAACTTGAAACAGAATGCAACAGACTGACACACACTGAAAAGATTGAAAAGACTGACACACACTGAAAAGATTGAAAAGACTGAAACACCCTTCAACCACAAAACACTAAAACACCCTTCAAAACCATTGAAACATACTTGAAACACCCTTCAAAACCATTGAAACATACTTGAAACACCCTTCAAAATCACTGAAACACAGTCCAAACAGAATTTGAATAGAGTTGCAATGATTTCGGAGGACATTTATTGAACGCAGGCCTAAAATATCTATCCAACTTTAAGTTCATACTGACTATACTGATTCTACCTAGAACTGAACTCCGAATGAACCAAACTCCCTCCACAGACTTTAGTTTATGCTTCCGTATACATTATATACCGGAATGAGTCATCTCAACCTTACAAGGTCAAGCACAAGGCCAAGCACAAGGCCAAGCACAAGGTCAAGCACAAGGTCAAGCACAAGGCCAAGCACAAGACCAAAGCGCAATTAAGGGTGAGTTGAGAAACAACTCTTGTTGAATCACTAAACGCAGCCACGCACGAGACTTTGGTCATGTGAAGGCTCGCCCAACATAAAAGGACAAGCTACTGCTACTTTATACCACCAGAAATAGGTTTCAGGGGAAGGAAGTCAAAGCAAGTTTTTTTCGGATACTAGACCCACCAATGCTAACTAGTGAAAAGGTACTGATGTTTACTAAGGACTTGGATTGTATCTCCATATATGGCTTGCCTGCATACAAGACTGTCTGGATTCCGTTAATACTAGGTATGAAAGAAGTATTGTACTAGTATAGAACTTGGGACAAAGGTTGAAACGAGCCATAATCTATTCTAGCACATAGGACCCAGTTTCTAGTAAGTGGTCTCTAGTGCAAACACAGTTTCTGGGATCAGTCTTTGAAAAGTGTTCAGGATCCAACATTGTGGAGAAGTCAGTCCAAGTCATGGGTAAACATCAGTACCTCTAGATTTATTGATAGTGATCGGTCTGGTGTTGGGAGACGTCTAGGTAAGTTCTCCTTTTGGTGGTGCATATATCTTTGGTGGAGCTATAAAATAGCGGGAGTTTGTAGATTGCGTGCATACGCGAAATCTTGGGGTGTGCGGGTGAGCATACCAGATTTCGCAGCCATTCTGTGCCATGCCGCGAAATGTATAAACCCCAGGTCCCCCCTCCCTTTTCCCATTCCCCACCACCACTTCTCCACACAAAAAACAAAAAAACCACCAGGAAAATTAAACAAAAGCCCAAAAACAAAACAAAACAATCAAAAAAAGAACACACTTCCGTCTACTCAAAATGGAACCCCTCTTTCTATTCTTCCTCTTATTTATTCTTCCTGGAACTACTGGACTTGGGATCACAATCTCGGTTCTCATAACTTTCCTAGACCCAGGAAACGCCTCACACAATAAAGAGGTGAAGGAAAACATGGAGAATGAGGAAATGAAGAAAGAGAAAAAGAGAACCAAGAAAAAGCAGAAACACAAATTCTTACTGACCACTCCAAAACAGACCCGAGGACAACGGGGCCTAACATTTCAAGGATGTTTGCAGGCTCCGAGGCACTTTGGGTCACAGAAAGTCAGCAAGGCAAGATAGAAAATACTTATAGTATACCTCTTGCACTCAGGACTCTTCATATGAATATGAACCCTGAAAACATAAACACTCGGTCTTTTTGACACGATTGATAAATAGCTAATAATGAATTGCAGATAACAAGAGTAAGTGTAGCCCAGGAACTACCCAAGGTATTCTGAAGCCTAAGTCGTGTAATGCAATGGTCGTAAAGACACCAATGTATACTCTACTATTATATATTCTATATATTCTATATATTCTATATATTCTATATATTCTATATATTCTATATATTCTATATATTCTATATATTCTATATACTATATATTCTATATACTCTATACACTACTATTATAAAACCAGACAGATGAGAAATCATAGTAGACTGGAATACACTCATAAATCAGTTCTATTTATATTTCAGTGGTACAATAGTGCCAGTTTAAAATGGTGTATACTACCTATACCTTTAAATCATAGTACAATTCTTAAACCACTTACTAAAGTAGTATATTCACCTATTCATAAAAAAGCAGATGGAGTATTGTCATGTTTCAGGGAGTCGCGTTTCAGAGACACCAGTTTAACAAAGTCTTGTTTCAGAGACACAAGTTTAACAAAGTCGTGTTTCAGAGACACCAGTTTAACAAAATCTTGTTTCAGAGACACCAGTTTAACAAAGTCGTGTTTCAGATTGTGCTTGTTTTCTTCCACTATTTTCAGACTCTTTTGGAGCTGTTGGTGCTGCATGTGTACTACAATAGGAGTGCAGAGTGTACTACAATAGGAGTCCAGAGTGTACTACAATATAGGAGTACAGTCCGAGCCCATAAAAAAACCGTCCCCCACCGCACACCTAATATCAGGAGGCACCGCCGGGCTTCTTTCTGCCTTTACTCTACAACCCCTAGACTGATTAAAGACCCGTTTGCAACAACAAAAAGAGGTGGTGGGGTACCGTACATCTATTGGAAAGGAGCTCTGCAAATTGGCCAATATCAAGGATTGTCAACGAATACCTAGCGTGTACGGAGGCAAGGTAGCTTGTGGATATGTTGTACGCAGGCCATCGAAAGGACAATAGGGCTGTGCAGACCCTGAACAATAAAGCAGTGCGGGTTTTAGCCGAACTGAAAAGTATAAGAAGCGCTGTGGACCCGTTAGGTAGGACTTTGGTCTTGTAAGGTACAATTACTGATCCCTGTATATTAATATATACTAAAACAAAAGTTGAAAACACTACATTACACTAGACTAGAATACGACTATTTCAGTAGTGACAGCGAAGCCGCCTAGTGATCCGATAGAATAGACCCATGGCTTTTTAAAGTTCCCCGTGGCAATCCCTGGGATATTTACCAAGAAAGGTGGGGTCTGCCAAGTGATCTGCACCGTAAACTCAAGTAAAGGTGGACCATTGGAGACCTGTATGTTCTGAATGGTAGTTTCTATACACTATAATCCACGCTATTCGATACAATCTATTGATCTTAGGTACAGAATTAATTAAAAACTCAATAAATCTTTTGCAAAGTGTACAGAATTCCTTGATTCTATGTGGTCCTGTATATACTCGCTCTGCTACAAATACTACAAGGGAATTTATCCCTCGGTGCATACAAAAGAAAATCTTTGCATATAGAAATACTTTTTAAGTTTCAATTTGGTGCTAATGTTGGCTTCAAAAATATGACTTTTACTATTGCTAAGCCACTAAAATACCCATGCGATATACTAAAGGTGGTGTACAGATGTGCTGACGGGTCAGGTTTTGAAGAACTATGGTTTTTGGCTGTCCGTACGCAGGTATTACTTCATGACACAATTCTAAGACCAAAATAGTATGCCTGAATCCGTACACCCCTAAGTTTCGATTACCTCTTTAAAAGCCGGACCAAGCAAACCAAACTCTACTATCATCATTTGGTAACTAGTGCAACCATCAAAGATCTCGCTGGAACAAGAGATTGGGTTTACTTTTGGACGAAGTTCAAGAAAACCACTTGGACTCATCATCCCTATGATTACGTTCAATTTTTTCATCTTGGAAATGATCTCCAACACATCTTCCCCACATCCAGTTGTCCGCTTTGTGGAATTCCCTACTCCACTGCCATTCTCGAAAAGGTCAAACACATTTTCTTTGAATGCACTATGGCTGAAGTTATCTGGCAAGAATGCAAAATGTCAGGAACTCATTCAATTCAATACGCTGTTGGAAACCCTGATTCTGACTTTAAAAAGCTTGATCTCTACTATTATTACATCAAGACTTTGATTATCACTTACAGAAAACCAACCAAACGCCGGATCGATATTGACCTTACCAATGATTTGATTCCTTTGACGCCGAATTCAATGCGCAAAAATATTTCTTACTTCAAACCGTTCTATTGACGACGTTTTTAGTTGATCTTTTTAGAACGCTATTATAGACGGAGGTCTCAAAACTCACTGCGCAATCTTTCACTTCTATAAACACTTCGGTGTTCTCTGTCGGAGTTTTTCACTCCTCTAGAAGTTTTCTCCGAAACAAGTTTATAGACTCGTAGCCTATGAATAAAGATATATATATATATAACGGGTCGTGCGACACTCAATACCAGGCAGGAGTATAAAGGAACACCCCAATTAAGAAACACATAGTACACCTGTACATATCAACTGCCGATGATATTCTAACCAATACTAATTAGTCTGGAGGTACTGATGTTGGCTGGGGTTGGTTCCCGACAAAGATAGACGCGTCAGGTCTGGCACTTAGACCCGTACACCGGCTTTTAAAGAAATAAATTCATTTGGAAAGTTTCGTACCCAGGACCCCAAATTTTAGAATCTTTTAGTGTAGTTCCAAAGATGTTTCAGAGTAGTTTCAGAATGTTTCAGAGTAGTCTCATAATGTTTTGTTTCAGAGATGTTTCAGAAACTTATAACCAGGCTTTACTTATTTTAGTGTTCACGGTATGATACGACTGTATATGGTGGGCTTTGCCCTATATACAAGAAATCAAACACTTACAAGCGGATTGAAATTCATATCAAGGCCCTTGTAAAGGTATGCTTGTCTATGAGCTATGTTTAGAGTTAGAGACCTTCATGTGAAGCCTTAAGTACTTGCATATAAAGGTGTTCGCTCTGGCATATAAAGATGCTCGCGCCTGCAGATAAGCACTCCTTTCACCTGCACATGCGACGCGACGCGACTCATCAATTAACTCTTTTCGTCAAAAGCTCTTTCCTCTTCCACCATGTCTTACGAAAAGCCCGAAATCTACAGTGCCCAGGTGCTCCCCGGTGAAGAGCCACAGGACAATTCCTTTAATGAAATCACCAAGGCATTCCGCACCTTCATTCTCGAGTTCCGTCTCAACAACCTGTTCATCTACAGAGACCAGCTCCATGAAAACCTCCTTATCAAGAACTACTACCTCCGGGTGAACTCGGAGCACTTGATTGGATTCAATGAAGAGTTGAACAAGAAGTTGGCTGACCTGCCTTCCGAGATGGTGCCACTTTTCGAGAATGCCATCTCAGAAATTGCCAAGAGAATTGCGTACTTGTCCAATGAGGATGTGCCTAGAGACTTTCCGGGGTGCCAACTTATCTTGTACTCGAAATCGCGGCCGATTTCTATCCGGAACTTGGATTCCGACCATATTTCCAAAATTGTCCGTGTGTCGGGGATCATCATTCTGAGCCTGGTGTTGTCGTCTCGGGCCACGCTGGTGCTGTTACTATGCAGGAACTGCAAGCATACGATGAAAATCAAGGTTGCTTCCGGGTTTGGCCCCCTCAATTTGCCCCAAAAGTGTCTTGCCAATCATAATTACGATGAGCAGCACTCACAACAAAAATGCCCTCCCGATCCGTATGTCGTGGTGCACGATAAGTCCACGTTTATTGACCAGCAGATCTTAAAGTTGCAGGAAGCCCCCGATGCCGTTCCGGTGGGAGAAATGCCCAGGCATATCATTGTGCACGTAGACAGGTACTTGACCAATCAGGTTGTGCCCGGAACTCGCGTGACTCTTGTGGGAACATACTCCATTTACCAGCTGAAACAACGTGCGACAGCTAATGTCAATACCGTGGCGATCCGAAACCCGTATCTCAAGGTGTTGGGGATCCAGACCGAAGTCGATACTGCAGCTCAAGGCTTGACGTTCACCGAGGAAGAAGAAGAGGAGTTTTTGCGCTTATCTCGTACGCCTAACCTCTACGAAGTGTTCGCACGGTCTATCGCACCTTCCATCTACGGTAACGACGACATAAAAAAAGCAATCACGTGTCTTCTCATGGGAGGCTCCAAGAAGATTCTTCCTGACGGCATGCGGCTCCGTGGAGATATAAATGTGCTTCTTTTGGGAGATCCCGGTACGGCCAAATCGCAGTTGTTGAAGTTTGTGGAGAAAATCTCGCCCATTTCCGTGTACACTTCGGGAAAAGGTTCTTCTGCGGCAGGTTTGACTGCTTCTGTGCAGAGAGACCCCCAAACCAGAGACTTTTATTTGGAAGGAGGAGCCATGGTTTTGGCTGATGGAGGCGTGGTGTGCATAGATGAGTTTGACAAGATGCGGGACGAAGACCGTGTGGCTATCCACGAAGCCATGGAACAGCAAACCATTTCTATTGCCAAGGCAGGAATCACCACGGTATTAAACTCACGGACGTCAGTTCTCGCAGCTGCCAACCCCATTTTTGGGCGTTACGACGACTTGAAAAGTCCCGGCGAAAACATCGATTTCCAGACCACCATTCTCTCCAGATTCGATATGATCTTCATTGTCAAAGATGACCATAACGAAAGCAGGGATAAGTCCATTGCTCAACACGTGATGAACATCCATACCGGAACCGGAGCCAACCAGCCCGAAAACACCGAGGGCGAAATCCCCATTGATGTCATGAAAAGGTATATCCAATATGCCAAGGCACGGTGTGCGCCACGGTTGAGTGCCGAGGCGCTGGAAAAACTCTCGTCCCATTTTGTGGCTATCCGGCGCCGGTTGCAGGTCAACGAGGCAGATATGAACGAGCGGTCGTCCATCCCTATTACTGTGCGGCAGTTGGAGGCTATCATCCGTATAGCCGAGTCGTTGGCCAAGTTGACGTTGTCTCCAGTCGCCACCATCGATCACGTGGATGAGGCCATCCGGATCTTCACTGCGTCCACCATGAATGCAGTTGACCAGGGTATTCAAAGTGGCAGTTTGATGGCGCTGGGTAAGTTTGCTGAGGAGATCAAGGTGGTGGAGCACGAGTTGAGGCGGCGGTTGCCCATTGGCTGGTCGACTGCATACAAGACCCTACGTCGGGAGTTGGTGGAATCGGGCAAGACCAGTCCGGAGGCCTTGGATAAGGCCCTACACATTATGGAGCGCCATGAGGTCATTCGCTTCCGCCACCAGCGCCAGAACATCTACCGAATCGGTGTTTAATAGTTGTTTAGAAG
Source organism: Metschnikowia sp. 13-106.1 (assembly GCA_002374735.1). Lineage (NCBI taxonomy): Eukaryota > Fungi > Ascomycota > Pichiomycetes > Serinales > Metschnikowiaceae > Metschnikowia > Metschnikowia sp. 13-106.1. The sequence continues at coordinate 32,990 of NLAL01000076.1, forward strand.
GAATGAATAATTGAGACATGCGGAAGCAGAGGAGAAAGGAGAGGAGAAGTATGTACAGGAGCAGAGGAGAGAGTAGAGGAAAAGTATGTAAAGGAGAGAGAGAAGAGAGAAGAATTAAGCTAAGGGATAGAGGAATAGAGGAGACATCGATGCTTCTTTTCCAGTCTGTAAGACTAATTTGTCATTACCATAACCAACGTTGGTGAGAGTAGTGACAGAAATTGTAGCAAAATTTGCTATGAGAGGAGAGGAGAGGTGAGGTGAAAAAAAGGCGGTAAAAAAAAGGCGGTAAAAAAAAGAAGGAAAAAGTGGGAATATGCTACCTTATATATTGTTGTAGGTGGGGCGCATGTATGCCGAGCGCGACGTTTCAGATTTTGCAGCCTTCTGCAAATGTAAACAGAGTACACATATAAATAGGGGGTTTGCTCCGCGAAAATTACAGCCTTAAGAAGTTTTGATTGGGCAGAGAAAATACTATGCCACCTTAAAATTGGAAATGGTTTCTTGTAAAGCTTCCTTGTCACCAGGGCAGGTGATTCTGTCTGTTGAAGAGAGAGGCCCAAATACGACCCACATACTTATGGATCACTGGATTATCCGTACTTCCCAGGACTTGATTGACCTTCGCCTCACAAAGGAACTTGAAGGTTAAATTCAAAGCTCCCGTGAACAGGTTATCAGCGAGGTAGATCGAGAATGCAGTGTTTAAGAAGGAAAAGTCATCACGAAGAGCCAAGAGAAATAACAGCTAACCTTCCTCAAGCCGCAAGATCTTAATGCGGGCCTTGGGGCGAAAGCGAATTTCTTTTCTGGCATCCAAAACAGCAACGTCTTGAGGAGTTGTGACAATTCAAGCATCATCGATTCCGGCATCCTTCATATACGTCGCCACTGATTAATGCTGATCAGATGTGCCTGGAGGTCTGTCAATTATTAAGTAGTCGAAACCATGGCCCCAGTTGACGCCCTTCAAGAATTACTTTATGAGACCCCTTTTTTGGCCTGCTCTCTAGACAATGGCGGATTCTACATCCGGAAACATGAGCGAAATCGACATCAAACCCGTGGTGCACTTTTGAAAGTCCTGTAGCTAGACAAATCCGACCAAATCCGGCAAAGCTATAGCGTACCATATCAGAATCAGGGCTCATAATTATTCATCATATAAGTATGTTTTGTCAGAAAAAGAAGACAATACAGTATAGTGATCTGTCTAATTTATAGCAACGACTGGGATCTGCTGGCTCCACCGTCAACTACTTAAGTATCTCGATTCCCTCGGTTTGAGGAATCATTAACCAAGCAAAGTAACTTAGTACACGAACGTTTCACCAGAATCTAATATATTGTAATAGATATTTAAATGTGATTATCCCATACTTTAGACTATTCACCACAAATGATTCTTAACCTAGTAAAGGCTTACAATTTAAACAATTGGCCGCTCTAAGTGTAATATTGAGGAATCGCTATAGTTATGGTAGTGGTGCAGTGCTCATAACCAGACGTGCGATGCACATAAACGATGTAACTGAATTTGGCCAAGCTCATACTCAACTACACCCAATAGCACCAAACCAAAGCTTATCTCCCGAACCACTATAAAACTATAAACAGCCGAACACTAACTACCGAAAAAACCTCTTTCCCCACTTTAATCCCGTCGTAAATAGTATTGTGTTGTAATCTACTATCAGCACCTGCATACACGCGCACCACCTCAAGTTTTTCATCTCCACCTAAACAACCACCATGGCCGAATTCCTCAAGTATGTCACTACACTCTAAATAAAGACAGCTGCTCTATAACATCCTGTATACTAACGGCAGACCCAAGAACACCAACCCTAGGGGCATCCCCCAGGCTCCCTTCATAGAGCGAGTGGAGGATATCATCAAGAACCCCGACAAGGAGTTCGAAGGCGTCTTGTCTGCCTTCCAAGATCGCTTGCAGCAATACAAGTACATGGAGGTGTCGAAAAAGCAGCAATTGGCGGATTTGAATATTAAAATCCCCGACATCGAGAAGAACCTTAGTGTGATCCGGCATATTAAGGCCTCCAAGGAGGCAGACCAGGATACAATCGAGGCCAATTACGAACTAGACTCGACGCTCTATACCAAGGCGGAGATCGACGTGGCCAACTTGGAATCTGTAGCTTTATGGCTTGGTGCAGATGTCATGTTGGAGTATCCCATGGACGAGGCCGTGGAGCTTTTGCAGCTGAGGTTGAAAAATAACAAATCGCTGTTGGAGGTGGTGGAGGAGGACTTGGACTTTTTGAGGCAGAACATTACGACCATGGAGGTCAACACTGCACGGTTGTATAATTGGGATGTGGAGCGTAGGAAGAAGTTGAGAGAGGCTGCATAAGGGTATTTCAGTCGATCACCATCTACTTTGCATCTGCCACCTATTACATCTACCACCTATTACATCTAGAACCTATTACATCTACATTGTTTTGTTTAACTTTGTGGTGTATTGGTCTACATTATTGGCCCATTATTTTTTGGTCCTTGATTCTTGGTCCTCAATTCTTGGTCCTTATTTCCTGGTCCTTGATTCTTGGTCCTTATTTCTTGGTCCTTATTTCCTGGTCCTTATTTCTTGGTCCCTATTTCTTGGCCCTTAATTCTTGGCCCTTGATTCTTGGTCCATCATTGAATGTGGTCTATTAGTGTGTGGATGGTGGACTGTGGACTGGTGGTGCACGTGACTGACAGTCTATTGGGGTATCGCATACATAACATCTCTATAGGTACCCACCACAGAATACATGATAGAATTTATTAGTATTTATCTAACACTGGAGGTGATGCTGGTTATGCAAATAATAAAGTACCAACACTCCAACTTACCCCAATTTTCGGTACAGATAATCCAGTGTTGAATATGTGACATGTGCTGGGCAGTGTATGCAGGCAATGTGTTATATGCAGTACTGCGGATTTGAATGAAGATAACGCCAGATCCGCAACCGTCGACCTGTGATTAACCAGGGAGTAATATCCAGTGGATGACTCATACTATAAGACATTGACCTCATAGTCTCATCAAGATATGTAAACACTCTAGGGGTATTGTTTACTTCAGGGGAAGTGTTCCAGGACTAGGAGACGGAGAGTTGTCAGTGTCCATTGAAGTATTCTCCAGTGTCCATTGAAGTATTATCAATACGAGATCTTTTGGTGGATCTGGTTCTTGGAGATATCTTCGTATACCTCGGTCAGTTGATGTTCGATTCTATGGTAACAATAAATGGGGCCAAGTTCCCTTTATATATTTGGAGATTCTTCCTTCATCACGGCATTCATTGTAACCACAATTGGTTGGCGCAGAAAAGCAGATGGCTGGCTAATTAGCAAGCCGTGTTTATCAGAATGCGCTCTTTTCATTGCTGGTTTTCAACACGGATTTGAATGAAGGGAAAAGTGTCTTAAGGTTTCGAGGATTGTATATGTGCAGACGAATAATACAAACCGGGTCTTGGTGTCAGGACTCATAGGGTTTGACTCCAGATAAAGGATTAATAATTCCGCTACAGGAGAACGGAATTTATGGTGACGTGGTCTATAAAGAGGGGATGTCGCTCTTCCCTAGAGTATCGAATTAGACCACAAGACAAAGATTCAAGTTAATATATATCGCACAACTCAAGAAGAAACAAGATAAGAGTTCCTGTCTATGCAAGTCTTTATGGAAACTCTCAACAGACTATGAGTCCTGAAGCGCATATTAAAAAGTTGGATCTTCCTTTCACTCTCGAAAGAGCATGGAGGGCCGTGGCGGATTAGTTTAACTGTTCTCTTACCTGCCAAGGAAGGAAGTGAGTACTAGGTGCAGGAGAGGGATCTTCAGATTGACCAAGAGGAGATCCGAAAAGGATATAATGCCTTCAAAAACCAAGGAACTCTACTTTGAATACAGGGGTTGCACTGACAAGTGACACATGTGGATTTATGTGCACCGATCATGATGGAACTACTTTCTAACCATTGTTGATCACGATACAAGATGTGTTGAAGCTGTACCGTTAAGACTGAAAAGCGAGGCAGGATTCTGGATGAAGAAATTCATACTTTAAAGTCAAACAAAGTTTCTTAAACGCTACGACACGACAAAATTAAGATCAGACAATGGCGGAGAGTTCAAAAACGTGCAACTTGTGTAGTTCTGCAAAGAACAAAGAGAACATGGAATCAAACAGATATTTAGTATTCCTAATGCCTCACATCAAAATGGTCTAGCGGAAAGAATCGAATCAGACATCAAGACAGAGATTCAAGTTAAGATATGTCGCACAACTAAAGAAGAAACGAAATAAGAGTTCCAGTCTATGCAAGTCTTTATGGAAACTCTCAACATTCACCAGTCGGGATGGACTGTACATGGTTATTCGGTGATGTGTATTATGACGATTAAAAAAAAATGTACGAAGTAAAGGTTGAAGGAGGTAAGTTTTAAGTGAGTAACGATATGGTTATTGTTCCAACGACAAGAGTTGAACAGCCTCATATATCGGGCACTCAATGACTGAAATCATACATGTGCCACATATCTGTTAGTCTCAGTCTGTGGTCTCTCAAAATCGTAGTATGTCAGTCTCTCAAAATCGTACTATGTCAGTCTCTCAAAATCGTACTATGTCAGTCTCTCAAATTCGTAGTATGTCAGTCTCTCAGACTGTTAATCTCTCTGACCTATTTAGTCGTCAGTCCGTTAATCTGAAAGTCCCGCAGAATATTCCTCAGTCTGTTGTTCAGCCGATATTTCTCCATTTGACACTATGTGATATTCTTCGAGTGTCTTTGAGACCAACTGCAAGAACCATCCATTATGTGCATTGGTATTCGATGGCTAACACCGGGATATAACTATAGTAGTCATGCATAGAAGTCAAAGTCGTCCAAGGCCCAAAGGGATTTTCAAGTAGTGGTTACTCACTACAATAAGTACCATTTCATTCAAAAAGCGTACGATTTCATTCAAAAAGCGTACGATTTCATTCAAAAAGCGTACGATTTCATTCACAAAAGTACGATTTCACCCACAAAAGTACGATTTCACCCACAAAAGTACGATTTCACCCACAAAAGTACGATTTCACCCACAAAAGTACTATCCTTATTATAGTTGTCCCAGTTTGTAGTCTCAATATGTAGTCTCAGTCTGTAGGTTGGTGGTACTCATTGGCCTGTTCGCGGAGCACAACCAGTTCTTATGCAGAACAAGTTTCCAAGGCCAAGTGTTGAGGTGGATTTCTCCGCAAAAATGAAATCTGGTTCCGGTTGTCATGTTTTTTGTGGAATAAAACGAAATAGTTAGATAATTGATTAAATTACTAGAAATACGCTTGGGTGCCAGTTACAAAATGGTGGAATTAGGAATTGTAGAAATTGGCCATACTCAATATTAGGTTTATGTTTAGTCATACAAATAGTATCAGGAATACTACTTTTAGCTATACACTTGCACCGTAGTAATGTCTTGTGTTTATCTGAATAGTGCCGTACTTTTTTGTGCAAATATTAAAATCACCCAATTTAGGTAAGCTGCGAAATCAACTGCCGAACATAGCCTGGTGGGAAAAGAGAATATTAGTTATGTAATTAAAAAAACTATATTAAAAGTATAGAAAATGATAAGTAAAAATATCATTACTACAACTTTACCTTCTACTTGAGATGTTTGTGTATCTCCTTTATTTTTAGGTATTGGAATAATGTCAACCATCAAGATCTGTATTTAGTGTAGCTTTCATTTTAGTTGCTCTATTAACTCACCTTTTGATCTATAAATATTTTGTATATTACCCTATACTCTATCACTACTCTCACTATTCTATACTCTATTACTACTCTATCACTACTCTATATAATAGTCTATAAATAGTTTATACTGCACTCTATACTACATTCTAGTCCATACTAATACTCATACTCATACTCATACTCATACTTTATACTCTACACTCTGTTAGATTATGGTTACGTCTAGTACTCTGTTTTGTATGTTCATTCGCCGATGGATCCCCAATAGGTGGGAATCCGAGTACTTATATAGTTAGCCTGTGAGTACCAGAGAAGCGGAGCCATGTCACGAGGTAAGGTGAATGGATGGGTCCAAGTCACGGGGTATGACGCATTGGACAAGTTATTGGCATTCGTAGGCTCTAACAATATCTCTATGGGTAGTGTGTTTACCCATGGTGGGTCTAACACACTCATACTTTATATTCTATACTACATTCTACACTATACTCATACCCTACACTATACTCATACCCTACACTATACTCATACCCTACACTATACTCATACCCTACACTATACTCATACCCTACACTTTTTTGGGGTTGGTACTACTAATGCTACTCGGGTTGAAGGGCTTACCATATTCTATAATTGTGGAGCCATTCCCCCCACTACATCTGGAAAGAATATTCAATTTCTTTTGATTCTGTACGTAGGAAAGAGTATTCTTAATTTTGCATTGGATGAACCAAAACCTTTTTTCAAAGCAAATTATGCACTTCAACCAAACCTCCGAACGCTTCTCAACCTACCTTTAACCTCTGAAACCACCTCCCCAAACGCCATTTTCTCGGACCTTACCCCCAAAAAGCATCTTTTCATTTACCAACCCCGTGACTGCAATGAGAACACTTGCCACCTACAAAATCACCAATACTGCAGGCTGTGCAATAGATGCAAAGACAATGCCGATTTGAGAAACTACCACACCTCCAAAAGCAACCCTTGTGGAACTCCTAAGTATTTATACCTTGATGAGACTATAAACTTTACGAATAGTGTATGTTACACTGGACTACACTGCTTGGTTTTGAAAGAACCACGTGATGTGCCTGGTGATTTTGAAAGGATCACGTGATGTGCCTGGTAACTTTTAAAAGAGGTTGTGGAAATCTTAACGTCATCGAGTCGTGTAATTCTCTTACTATTGGGCAAAGATATATTGCTCTAAAGGTGGAAAGTCTAAGGTCTAAACGTCCAAAACTGGAAACGTATGATATCGCTATAAATGCACAAAGGTAGTTTTTACCGTTGTAATGTGGGCTCTCGGTGCATTACCCACCAGTCCAATGTCCCAATATCGGTATATACTATACTGTACTACTGTACTCTGTACTACTACACAGACGAAGTGCACAATGGAGGAGGAATAGGGATGGGAAGAGATTCCGAGGTACTGCGTAGGAGGAGACTAAAGTATCAAGAGGAAGAGAATAAATGTAGTCTCTTAGAGCCATACGTCTTATCCTAGTATCAGGAAGAGAATAGTACTAGCCAGGAAGAATGGGGAGGAATAACGTCCTTCATAGGAATGGAACAGGAAGTCAGTAAATCGGCATAGGGATGCGAATAGAGAGAGCACTCAAAGGCAGACGAGCCGGGCCGGAATAGAGGTGGGAATGGGACAAATTATAGAGCAAGATACTAAACACCAGTACCAATCCCGAGGTTAGAGAGATGGTCTCAATATGATGAATGGAAACCACAACGATGGAAACGTAAAAGTGCCATTTTCTCCAATTGATATACAAGCATGTCCCATTCCATTCAATAAAATGGCTGATAAAGCAGCTTGTTGTCCCCAAGCTTCAAATAAATTAATTGCTCATAATGCATGTTGAATCAGCTTTACAAATATGGTTTTTATTGTAAAGGGATTTCACTGAATTCTTAGTTATTGTAAAGGGATTTCACTGAATTCTTAGTTATTGTAAAGGAATTTCACTGAATTCTTAGTTATTGTAAAGGGTTTTCACTGAATTCTTAGTTATTATAAAGGGTTTTCACTGAATTCTTAGTTATTGTAAAGGGTTTTCACCGAATTTTTAGCACTAATTGATCTTTTGCACTGCCACCTTTGGACCTTCACGTGCTTAGTTAATTGGATGGGGCCTCCAAAAATCATCAACGAATATACTTTCGATTAGGCATAAATGTACTAAAGAACATAGCCCTCCTGGTCACATCGCAAGAATCGCTGGACCATTCTAATTCCACGTGATTCGTGTACTTCGTACTCCAAGTACGTTTAAGTATCTTCACAATAACACGGAAATTGTTAGGTTAGAACTAAGAGTATTATGCGAGAATGTTGGTTCCTTGTTGGTTCCTTAAGTACTTTTGATGCATTAGTGCGCGGCTACAGACTGTGGAGAAGGTTCCGAATTTCGACTGCGAGCGACTGCACAAACTGCGGAACTGAGAAAAATCATAAACACCTAGCATTAGATAAATCCCTAAATATTATGTTCTACGATATATTGTGTTAAAAATGTTTTGTTTATTGAAAAAAAAATTGAATATGATTTTCTGTTCTTCCCGACCAAAAATGGTTTATGGTCACAGTCAGATCTGATCATAAAGAACCACCATGTCTCAATGATGAATGAACATAGTCACTTTTTGAAGTCACCAGTAGCTGATAATTCCCCACACTCTTCATGACATTTTCATGAGATTTTCATGACATTCATGACATTTACATGAGATTTTTATGAGATTTTCATGTGATTTTTATGGCAATTTCATGAGATTTCATGACATTTACATGAGATTTTATGGCAATTTCATGAGATTTCATGACATTTACATGTGATTTTTATGGCAATTTCATGAGATTTCATGACATTTTCATGACATTTTCACGACACTCTGGATAGACAAGTACCAAAGATATCTGTTATGTGATTGCGAGAGTCCAAATTACCTACGAAAAGCCTCAAGTGAAGTGTAAATTCTTTGAAAATACAAAAAACGAAGGAGTAAAAAAGTTTGAATACAAATTATGAGAGGAAAATACGAAAAATACAAGTTGTGATTATTGTAGCTCAAGTCAAACTATTTATTGGTTAGAAGAATTAACTTTTTCAAGACCGTAAAGTTGATCCAATCGCACCAGTGGAACATTTATAAACTAATTATATGACAAGTCTATTTTTATGTGTTGAATTTAGATTTTTCAGAAAAAACCACTACTTCAACAGACCAGCCTTATCAAAAAATGGAAAGAAAGAGCAAGAACAGTACCAACAAATAGCAAAACAGTAACCAAGCAGTACCAAAAACAGAAAGGAAGAGAAAAAACAGTACCGAAAAATTGAAAGAAAACGCAAAAAAGAGCAAAAAAGTACCGAAAAATAGAAAGAAAACGCAAGAAATTGCAAAAAATAGCTAAACAGTCGCAAAAAAAAACAAAACAGTAACAAAGCAGAAGCTAAACAATACCAGAACAATACCAGAACAATATAAGAACAATAAAACGGTAATTGGGTTTGGTGAGATGAAAGTACCGTAGTTCCAACAATTCCCACATTGCATATTTTATTTAAAGTTCCAAGCCGTGGTTATTGGAACTGCCATGGGTAGATAAGCTGCCCATAGAGGTATTTGTAGAGCCTACGAATGTCTCAGACTTACCTCATTTCCTATGCATGTTAGATTCTGGTTACGTCCATTACTCTGTTTTGTATGTTTATTCGCCGATGGAGTTCGGTCTGTTGATCGGGTTTCGGTCAGTAGGTGCTTGACTTGAGAAGAGTTATAATCCGCAGGTTTCTGCGTAGGTAGAAGTGCAAGGTAATTTGGACGGGTGAGAATAAAATGAGTGCCAAAAATGAACAGAAATGAACAGAAATGAACAGAAATGAACAGAAATGAACAGAAATGAACAGAAATGAACAGAAATGAACAGAAATTAACAGAAATTAACAGAAAATGACGCCATTGACCAGGTGAAGAGTTCTGCAGAAACCCTTTTGTCGAAAACACTAAAAAAGCAGCTCAGATTTTTGGAAATGGGAAGGCACATAAGAAACTCGTACCTAAGAATCCGAACCTAAAAATCCGAACCTAAGAAATTCGACCTAAAATATATCTATATCTGGTATCTACACTTTTCCATTCAATGCCAAAGTTAAAAATCAGTACACATACGATGCTACCCACAGATAACCATACACCCAGAGAAAGAGTTACTTCACCATACTCGAGGGATTTTGGCCGAGAACAGTATCTACGTGTCGGAATACACTGCTCCGCTAGAAGTACGCAGAAGGTTACGTGGCTGCGAACGATTGCAAATATAAGTGCGCGCCAGAGAGTCCACAACCCAGAACCCACAGACACTACTACTAGTTACCATATAGTTACAAACTATAAACATGCCACCAAGTCCCAAGAGAATAGTATTAGGAAATGTAACAAACGTATTCGCTATTTTTTAGTGTTTATTTAATGATTTAAGGAAGGGAAGATATAGGTTTTTATAGAGCAGAAATAGCACCAGAAATAGCCCAGAAATAGCACCAAAATCACCACCAAAATCACCACCAAAATCACCACCAAAATCACCACCAAAATCACCACCAAAAACACCACCAAAATCACCACCAAAAACACCACCAAAAACACCACCAAAATCACCACCAAAATCACCACCAAAATCACCACCAGAACATCAACTGAGCGACGCATAGTAACTGAGAAAATAATAAGACTCCCATTACCAGACCCAGCAATATTCAACATAACTTTGTAAGAGAACCATGATCCTGTACGTGATCCTGTACATAACACAATCCAATCTCCCAGTCAAAGACACAACATGAGAATCGTATTTACAAACCAAATACAACCGATTTGGAAAGCAATGGTCGAAGCAATATTGACTGTCTTTTTTAGGTCACTCCATACAAAGACAAACGGGTATCCAAAATGCATCTTGACTTTCAAAGTTCCCTCAATTTTAATGTTGAAACAGCATCTAAAGAATCCTTGACAGATACTGTGCCTTCGTCACCGGCAGGTTCTCCGGAGAAACAATCCATGTTGAAAAGTTCTCGAGATTTCTCTCGTCTGGCACGAAAGAAAGGATTCCTCGCATGCTCAATCACAAGGCTCTGATCCCATCCAGGAATACTTCCAGTCTGAAGGTGAATGAGGCTGAATCAATTAACACCAAGGATACTCGGAGTGATGAGAAAACGAAGAGCCCTAAGGCCAAAACATCTGATTCGTTGACGACGAAGGGACGCAAAACATCTGATTCGTTGACGACGAAGGGACGCAAAAGAGGCTTATTCTTGAACTTGAAGCTAGGCTCCCACAGATACTACTATTAGTTACCATATAGTTACAATCTATAAACATGCCACCAAGTCCCAAGAGAATAGTATTAGGAGATTTAAACTGGTTGGTGCGGTTTATCACCGTGTTTTTGTTCACGTGCTTTGCCTTTTTTGCTTTGCTGGTCAAGTACATTTTTGGGGGTACAGCTCTGTCAATAAGCCGGAAGCTTTTGGAGAGGTCCAGTTGGCGGAGGTGGTTGCCATACCTAAACCCGAAGGCCCAGGGATGTCTCGTAGGCGTGGGCTTGGGGTCATTAATCCCATTGTATTCAATGTTCAGTGTATTCAAGTGTTCAGTGTAGTCAAGTGTTCAGTGAATTCAAGTGTTCAGTGTATTCAATGTTCAGTGTATTCAAGTATTCAGTGTAGTCAAGTGTTCAGTGTAGTCAAGTGTTCAGTGTATTCAAGTGTTCAAAGTGTCCATTTTGAGGACATAATGGTTGATGTTGATGCCAGGTCTCCTCCCCGGGGCCAGTGGGAGTACCCTTCGGGTCGTGACTAAAGGTTTAGGGGTGAGAGAGTGGGGTAGGGACGTAGCTGGGTCGGGAACTGCATAGGCAGTTGGGGTACTGTGTGGTTCCGGAGAAAGTGGGTGACCGGTAGGTTGTGTGGACAATGCGATTGAGGTCACTGGAGTGGTTGGTGGAAGGGAAGAGGTTTGTTATTTAATTAGGATGCTCCAAATTAAGAAGGATATATGGAGAGAGGATTGGGATTATCAATTTTTCTGCTTTCCACATTAATTTATTCCCATTTTAAGGGTATTTTAATGTAATCCTGTATATACACCTTTTTCTAAATACTGTACCATTTTTTAGCAAATGTTCAATAAAATTAAATGTTCAATAAAATTAAATGTTCATTAAAATTTTCCATTTTTTAGCAAATCTTCAATATAAATTTTCGCTCAATGTATCTAACCAATTACAATACAAACAGGGTCCTCCAATAAATATAAAGTAGTCAGCCCAATTAGAACGTAAAAAAGCATTGTCTCTCTGGACCACTGTTTAACACTTCCACTCGTTTGGCTTGGGGTCTTTCCATACTTATAAAACATACTGTAATCGATGCAAACAGTATGTAAAGTATAGATACGTTTCAAATCAGACATCCATCAATAAATAGATCAATTGGTGCAATGACACCACATTTTGCAACACTTTATTGTTCATCCAACAATGAATAAAGATAACTCAGTACTGAACGTTACACAAGATCCTAACTCGGGTATGTGCAAGTGGTTACTGAGTGCACCACCACTGCAGAAACTACACTTTTCCGCTGTATCATCTTCCACGGTCCTCCCTTTGATAATCAGTCACTTTCAATGACAAGTGTAGGGATATTCACGTACTCGCTCTGCCTTGAACTAAGTTCCGACTTGTCCAAAGTACACTGTCTGAGGAATCACGCACATCGAACATAATTAGCTCGGTTGACTTGCTGCTGATTTCGCTTTGTTTCTAGACCTCGGCTGATTTGGGGAAGGTGCTCAGATAAACTATACCTCGAGTTTCTTCAAACCCGCTAGACTCAGTATAGTGCCGCATGCCAGTCTCTAATTGGTATACTTTGCACCAGTCCCTAATTGGTTTACTTCCAGGACTAGGACCCTAAGGCATCAGGACTCAACTCTGTATACAGTAGACTGCATACTCCAAAACTCTATATCATGTAAACTCATACGATACTTCGTATAAGTGTCTCTGATATCAAGCTGGACTGACATCTTGACACAGTAGACATGTGTATTTAGTAAGTCATTTCTCTTCTCTGTACTCTGTGCTTCCGCGTCTGTATCCCATTGTAGATCCTGTAAACAATAGTAGACTTGGTAGACTGTAGACCAGTAGATTAGTACGCTCCAAAATTCAGTGTCAACTCCAGTTTCCATTTGGGGACTTTTTAAGCCCTTTCAAGACTTCCTAACGACTCCGAAAGTCTATAGTAGCTTCTGAAGCCAGGTATCCTTGCTCTGAATATTCAGTGGATTCACAATACTTGTTCCAGATCTCAGTAACTTTCACTGAGCTTCAGCTTCTCTTCAAGTAGCTTCCGTAGCTCATGGTCAATTTTCTGGGCCTCCAAGTGGTTTATTCTCGGTGCCGCAGCACATCCTGAATAAGTCTCGAGCGTGGCTTCGCTAGGTTTTCATTTGGACATAGTTCCAGATCTTCTTGTGTTTGTTGGATTTTCCCGTGGTTTTCAGTAAAAAAGCACTGGTGACTTTTCTCCGTGGAAGAAGTATATTCATTGCTTAGGATTTCACATAGACAGTGTCTTGCGACTTAGACTCATAGACTCAGTAGACGCTTGGTCACAATAGACAGTGTCTTGCGACTTAGACTCATAGACTCAGTAGACGCTTGGTCACAATAGACAGAAGAGCCAGTTTCAGTACCCTCAGTATATCTTAGAGTCAGTAGTCAGAGTCAGTAGATTCAGAGACTAAAACCTGAAGGAAGACTCAGTGAATACAGTTCTCGAAACTCCTGTACACTGGTGGAATACACTCCCTAAGTCCGAGTAAATATAACTCTTGGACTTCAATAAACTTTTGTGACCGTTTGAAATTCTGGAGCATTCGTCCCTCATCCTTAGACTCCTGTAGAATTCAGTATACTCATATAGACTGAAAAATCCTGCATGTAGTTTCCACTCTTGCTAAGCTTTATATCAGAATCTTGGATCTTCAATGAGTGTCTCTGGACCCCACAACCATTTCCCAGATAAATCCCAGATTTTAAAGGTTATCTTAAGCATTTCATATCGATTCAATGTAAACCGACCAGACTATTGCTTCATCTTTTTCAAATGGAATGGTGAATGTTTTTAGAAAACATTGAGGTCATAGGTAGATTTATCACCCAAATGCACTTCACATGATCTTCGTGTTTTTTTTTCTTCGTCTGTTTTTCTGCGTCTGTTTTTTTTCACCTGTTTTCCTTCGTCTTTTTTCTTCTTCGTCTTTAATTACTTAATCACGGCATAAAAGCGTCCAAGATTTGTCTCCTGAGCGGCCGTGGAGGACTGGCCGACCTTTCTGCACGTGGCAGAGTCAAATCATCAATAGCAACCTCTTCTTCGTCATTTGCTGGTGCAACTGGAGACGCAGACCGGGAAACAGGCATGTAGCCGGAGGCTAGAGGGTGCAGGACCAACTTGCGGTGCCAGAAACGGGACTTTGCAAAAAGATCAAGACAAAGGTTGGAGCCCAAAAGAAGGTTTTGGGTGTATAAACGTCCAACAATGGCACCAACGAAACATGGAAGGAAAGAATGGAACCCGTGGTTGAAGAGGAGGAGTGCATATAGCGCGTGGATCTGGAAGTGATTGTTTAATGTCAAGTACACATTTTCCGGCAGCTCTGAATTTTGCAGGCCATTCCCGATATTCTGCGCTTCAGTTCCATCGTCCCCATTTTGCGGTTCTTTCCTATTTTTTTTGAGGAGAATCCGAAACGTATAGAGCACAGGAACATATGTCCCATGACAAATGTACAACAGAGAGAGCACAGCAAAAGGCCCCGACACCACGGAATTGAACATGGTGTCAAAGTAAACCATGTGGAAACCTTTGCCTGTAGAAGCCACCAAAGCATAGAGACCCAAAACAAAAAGTTGGCCCATACATAGAGCCATAAAGGTCAAGACTGCATTGTAGGCCCAGAAGGTGACCAAGAGAGCCGCATACTTGGCCAGACCGAAAAACCGCTCCAAGGTCTTGAAGTGGAACCAGAGGAGAGTGCATACAATCAAGTCCGACTCGTTGGCCACAGTCATTTGCACCGTGAACATTCGCCAGTACTGCTTATACTGGAGAATGTGGGGGTTGAGGGAAAGTGAGCCATAGTGCTTGAGCTCAAACACCAGGAGCATGACACTGCATATAGCAACGAACCCGATCACTTGCTTTGTGATGGGCGTATTGATGAACGCCTTGATGGGCGTCAACTGCGGCATTGTTGCTGGAGGTGTCTGTCCGTGCACTGGAGTGATAAGTGGGTGTACAGGTGCGAGTAACCTGGTGCACGGGTTTGGTTTGGTTTGGTAGTGTACGAGTCTCGCGAGGTGTACGGGTCGATGGGTTGGCTGCAACTGCGACACCGAACGGTTAAACTTGAAGCACTTCTGTACGTATTTAGATCACGTGCTGACGGCACAAAGTGTGGCTTATGGATGTTTTATGTCTGTATCTGAATATGAGGCTAGAGTTGCCTGAAAAGTTACCACTGGGATGAGTTGATTGTGGCGTCAAGCGTTCATAGCAACACTGCTATCTGATTCTTCAATGTTGGCTCTTCCTAACATACCAACTGATTTCCCTCCAGCAGAACTGTCTCATGCAGAATTCCTGAATAATACCCACTAATGGGGAACGTGAGCTGGGTCTAGACTGGCATGTGACAGGTTAGTTTTACACTGCTGATGGATGATTGTTACAATAGTGATTGGACGAAGTACGAACTCAGCCTGTTGAGGGGATACTGAAAGCGAAAAAGAAGTTTACGATGACTATACATTCATCTTTGGGCGGCCCATTTGTATTGGTTGCGGAAAAAAATTGATTCATGTGTGGAGTTATCCGGGTTTCTTATTCTGATATGTGATGCAGTGATTAAGAGACAAGTTGATGGTCGTGCAGTACCATAAGGAAGAGCCTCTTAACAGTGTTTACCTACATCTCACCATTGTGGTATCTGCTCCGCTTGAAATCAAGAACTTGTTACTCTTTGACTTTAATCTCAAATACCATGATAACACTACCCAAAAGGATTGGCGTGGCCATGTTGAAGAAAGAATACTTGTTTTCAGGTTCTCACGCTTGACAGTGTTCTTCGTTTGAGTGTGGAGCCTTTGGCCGACGGATTTGAAAAATCGGAATTTGCTATCATCAACACCATGGAGGTGATTTCAAGCGTGGATACATCACGAATGTGAAGAAAGAAAATGGCCAAGTGGTCTGACTTAAGCTCTACTGCCCCAAGCTTCAAAGGTCAACGGCCAATCCCAAGGTGGTCATTAATTCTCCCTATATTATTTTGAACAGAACAGGCCATCGACACCAGATCACCGACCACTTCAAATCCAACCAGGCAAGCTGCTTCGGTTCCTTTCTTTGAGAAACCATCAACGAATACAAGTTCTTCACAAACATTATCAAAGAACACAACACCCAAAGTCATACCTCATGTCATTATTCTCTCATGTCACAATTCACATATCCACACCCGTGCTCCATGTTACTATTCACCCTCATATATTACAGTTTGTCCTTTTCTTATTATTCCTATACCAGACGATTATCTCAAGTTTTTTTATGTTCAAGAATTGAATGAGGTATTTCTAAATTATTCTACGGCCGCCAAAATAACCTCAAAAACCCTAGAATGCTTAAGATACCTAGCATAATTAGTCAAATGACGAATTTAGTCTGCTAGTTGGAATTCTACTCCAGATCGCAATTCCCTACACTACACTTTGCTCTCTGATGTACGTATCTATTGACTATCCAGTTGATGTATGTATTTAGTGACTATCCAGGTGATGTATGTATCTAGTGACTATCCGGTTGTTGGCCGCTACTTCTTGGCCTTGTCGAGCTGCTTTCTCTTCTTGGTCAACTTCTTGACGCGCTCCTCTTTCTTGTCTGCCTCCTCCTTCAACTCGGTGTACATTCTCTTTTGTTTGGAACCCATGACGATGGTGCGCAACTGCTTCTCCTCGTCCTCCTCGGCCTTCTTGCTGGCCTTGCGGACCTTTGGTGCAGGCTCGGCCTCGGAGAACTTAACACCCAGGGCCTCCATCTCCAACTCCTTCTGGTCAGCATTTTCGTCGTCGTCCTCTTCCTCCTCCTCGTCATCGTCATCTGCGGCTGGAGCTGTAGGGTTGTAGCTTCCTGCATCTCCCCATGGCGATAAGTGGGGAGGTAAGGTCTCGCCCGGAGCATAGGCATTCACCGACACCAACAGTCCATTGTTGATGGAGTCGAACACCCACTGCGGCTGGATGTAGGTGCGGTTGGCGAGTTTCTTGGCAAGCTTGGGGCGGTCCACGATGTGGTGGGTAATGGTGGAGAGGTCGAGCGCCTTATATTTGGTAGGATTCGACACCTTCATATCGTCCAAGGCAATTTCACTCACAAGCTTTCCTCCTGCGGCCAATATACAGAGCTCCAAGATGTCAAGAGGCACCTCTCTACCCACGTAAAAGACGAGACCCTCGAAAATGGACGAACGTTCGGAGAACTGCGACGGCTGGCTCAAAAGGTCACCGGGAGTCTTGGTGGAGGTGGAAGTAAAAGCGTCCAACTCCACATTCTCCACGTTCTCCACGTTCTCCGCCTCATTTTCAGGCTCCTCAGCCTCATCGGCCTTTTTGGCCTCCTCAATCTCCTGTTCTGACAATTTTTTGGCAGAAACATTTTTAGCATCATTCTCTTTCTCGGGAGCAGTTTCAGAAACCACAGGCAACTCATCCTTATTTTGCAACACATAAGCAGATAAACCGCCGATTCCCCTCAACTTCTCAGCATCAATGGGAGGAGGGTAAACCAAGTCTGCATCGGAGTACAACTTATAGAGCACAAAGTGCACCATGGTAGAGTAGAACTCCAAGAAAGTGCTCATGATCCTGAAATCCACATCGGACGGAATATTGGCCGGGAACTTGAATGGCACCAACCACCGCACCGCCTGGCCCTTCACCACGGCCTCATAGTATACACCCTTGATGGAGACAAACACCTTAGTCACAAGTCTCTGTTTGGCCACATACGCCAACCACTGGTCACACAATTTCTGGGCTTGTGCTGTGGCGCGGTGTGACACCTCATTGGTGGCCGGCATGTTGCTAAAAAGAAACAACATGTTCAAAGGGTCGTCCAAGTCACGGAGGGCATCCAAAAACGTGGGGTACCGTTCACGCACCAAGTGGTCCAACCTGTAACGGGGTTTCTTATTCTCAAGAAGCTGGGCTTCGGTAAGCTCATTTTTGGCAATGGCCCGGTTCAACCGCCGGGAGAAAATCTTATATTCCCGAAACTTCTGCAACACCGGCTCGTGCAGGAGGTACTTGATGTCCTTGGTGTAGTAGAAGGTCTGGTCGGGACCCGCACGCTTACTGGCCTTCTTCTTGTTGCGAGGCTCACGTGGGTAGATACCTTTGAAGATACAGAGACGGCGAAAGTCGGCGAGCGACACCTGGAGTTTGGCCACGGCCCGGGTTCGCGTCATGTACGTCTTGGCAGCTCCACGCTGTCCTTTTTTCACCACTCTTCCCATAATGACTTGTTGGAAGAGAAGAGGTGTGGAGCTGAAAAAATGAGTGCGATGCGATGCGATGTGTGACACCCGTACATCTCACGACCGCACTCTGACTACCGCACTTCTACATTCACTACTAACTATTGCATAGAAAGTGCGGTAGACTCCATGTTGAACTTGTGAAACATGCGTCGTGGGTAAACCTGTGAATGCGAATATCGGTGAAATTGGTTGTCTGCAGGTCAACGACAACACACAGGTATGAGGTGAAATGGAGACGTTCCACAAGTCCCAATAAGGCAGGATGCAGATGAAACTGGGATATGTGCATGAGGAAGACGCATATTCCTCATGCACAGTCAGTGACAAAAACACCGGGTTTCGGGTGTGTAAGTCCCGACGTTTGACTATATATAGAGAGGATCCCGCTCGAGGTTGAGCGGTATCAATAGTGAGTAGAAGATCACTAATATCTAGTTTAGAGAAGAATATAAGTGACGAAGATGAATCCTGATGCACCATACTTAAGAGAGTTAGTGAAAGCCAACGTCATAACAATTCCAAACTATGCAAGGGTGTGTGCGAACGCTCAACAATCCACACCCTATACTATACTATACTACTACACTATACTATACTACTATACTATACTATACTACTATACTATACTATACTACTATACTACTATACTATACTACTATACTATACTACTATACTATACTACTATACTATACTACTATACTATACTATACTATACTATACTATACTACATTATACTATACTATACTACACTATACTACACTATACTACTACACTAATGACTATTAGAGCTGAATAGTTGTCTAGTACTAATTTCACAATTGACGTTTATAATGATTCTTGGAGGTAATTGCTGATTCCTACAAAACTACTTGCACTTGATTTAATTTCTTTTCTTTATTAATATCTTTGGTTTATTATTACTTTTTTTTTACCTTTAGCTGGTGCTTTTCCACTCCAAGCCAGATGTGGGTCTACAAAACCCAAAGCTGCACTAGGACTAAAATCAGCATCCTACAACGGGTCTCAAAATTTGGGATGGGACTTTAGGGGGACCCAAGGCTGTGCCCGAACATGGAGGTTTCCCATTGCTTTCCCCATTCTTTTTTTTTTTTTTTTTTTTTTTTTCATCGTTCAGACTAGAGCTTCCAATAGAAATCCAGGGTCAATTGCGAGAACCCTGTATTTTCTTATTTTCTGCACGGAGTCGCAGTAGTGAATGATTAAGGTCATGTAGTGAGAAGAGTGCGACAAAGGTGTGAGTGCGTGAATAGTGTGAGAATATTGAGAAATGGTGAGACCGGTAGTGAGACTGCGGTAGTGCGAAAATACACTACTACTACTACTGCTACTACTACTACTACTACTACTACTACTACTACTACTACTACTACTACTACTACTACTACTGATATACTTTTATACTGAATTCATTATGATTGTCGTGAGGTATTTCCAAAATTAGTCACTTATTGATTTTTTACTTTGTTGGGTCGGTTTTATACTTGACCCTTTGTTAGTATGGTATGATTTAGTGGTGCTTTATTTGGTGCTTTGGTATTGGAGATGACCCAGTGAGCCTCAGTAGAGGAGAACAAAAGGAAGAGGAGACTTACGAGTGTGCAATCTAGAAATCAAAAAAAGTAGGCTCCCTCTCCGGAATCGAGCCCTTATTCCCCGTTACCCGTTGAAACCATGGTAGGCGTCTATCCTACCATCGAAAGTTGATAGGGCCGAATTTTGAATGAACCATCGCCAGCTTAAAGCCATGCGATTCGTTGGGTTATTATGAATCATCAAAAATGTTGATTTTTATCTAATAAATACTACCCTTCGTGATTCGGGTATTAAGCAGGTATTAGCTCTAGAATTGCCAGGCGTATACCAATTAGCAAGGTACTATCAAATAAACGATAACTGATTTAATGAGCCATTTGCAGTTACACTGTATAATGCTATACTTAGACTCAAGTCGCAAAAGAAGCCAAAAAACAGCTCTACCAGGCGTATTTGGATCGAGAAAATGACGTGCCGCTCCGAATTGAAGTCTCCGATATCTCAGAACGAAATTTGGTCAAGTTACAGCTTCAAATCAGGAAGTTTTTGAAGGGTATCTTGAGCCAGTGAACTGAAAACGAGCAAAACAGTGTCGGGGCCGTTTTTCAGCCGGAAAAAAAGAGCCTTCTTGCGGAAACAAAGAAGGACATCGTCAAACTACTGCTAGTACTAACTACTAACTACTAACTACTAACTACTAACTACTAACTACTAACTACTAACTACTAACTACTAACTACTAACTACTAACTACTCACTACTACTAGTACCCTGGATAATACAGTATGACATTCTCTGGATTTGAAATTCTTTCTTTGCCTTGATAACTCATGTTTTCGCAGAGCCTCACCATACCACTACCACCGTGCTTAATAATAATTACTGCACTATATTTAATTAAAACTATATACTCACTAACACCAATAGTCTTTTATTTTGTTTCTTCTTTTCGTCTCTCTACGATACCTGTAGCCACAGATCCTGTGCCAGTGCCTCGAATGTAGTTCCCAAAGAAGCCATCTGGGGCCTGGTGTATTGAGTGACGACATTATTTCATTTATTGACAAGTTTATTTCATTTATTGACAAATTTATTTCATTGAGTGACCAGTCTATTTCATTTAGTGACGAGTATATTTCATTGAGTGACCAGTTCATTGCTACTGGTACTACTCAGTTCGGATTCTAGAACACATTATTTTGCACCAAGCCCAGACCTTGCCAGCAACTGTGGAAGAAACATTCTGGGTCTGAGGTTGAGGAAGGGAATGGCTCTTTGCAGAAGAGAAACTGACAATAACTACTACAATGATTACTACAATAATTACTACAATAATTACTACAATAATTACTACAATAATTACGACAATATCTACTTCGATATCTACTACAATATCCTACTGTTAAATCCATCTTAGGCAGTAGCCTACGTATTGAGATACTTTGAGCCCTCACTATCTAATCCTAACTATGGCCATATCCAGACGCTGAGGCCCAAAATTGTACGATGTTGAGACGGCGTTCATCGCGATTGTTCTCGTGCTAAGTAGTACGCCCTCTTCTCTAAAAGTAGTTAAGTACCTTAGATTGCTCTCTCAAAGGAATCATCGCTGACAAAACATAAGAGCCAGAGTACCTGACGTAACCTGAGGATAATACTACTTTAATACCACTTTAATAGTACTTTAATACTATTTTAATAGTACTTTAATACCACTTTAATAGTACTTTAATACTATTTTAATACTACTTTAGACTACTTTAGACTACTTTATAATACTAGTTTAATACTACTTTACTACTATTTTAAAACTACTTTAATACTACTTTAGACTACTTTAAAATACTAATATTATTTTTTCCCACACTAATATATGGACGATTCTCATATATACTACTACTGTTACTGTTCTCTTGACTACTTCGAAACTACTACTATCCGACTTTAGACTTATGTACTTTTCTACTTTTCTACGGTTATTAAAAAGATCACTCCACAGACATGAAGATGTACATTACTACTTTACACTAGGCTACAGTCTATACAGCGACTACTTTGCTATTCTGTCCCTACTACAATTCTAGAAAACTAGAACCTATGGTTAGGAAAATCACGCCTAGAGTTCTGATTGGCCTGATGCCTTCTTCATTTGCTTAAAGTACTATTGCATTAGTACAGAAGTATGGTCGAAATTTCCAAACCTGAAGTACTCTGCGACTTGTGCAGTTTAACGTTATACTATACTATAATATACTACTATACTACTATACTGTACTATACTATACTACTATACTACTATACTATACTATACTATACTATACTATACTATACTATACTACTATACTATACTACTATACTATACTACTATACTATACTACTACACTATAATACTACACTATATTACTACACTACACTACACTACACTCGACAGTAATGACTATTAGAATTGAGCAGTTGACTAGTAAGAATTTCACATTTGAAGTTTATAATGATTCATGATAGTCATATTTTTTACTTCTCGTCACAGTAGTGAATAATTATGGTCGTGTAGAATAGTGCAAGTACAGTATTTTTCAAAACTATTAAAACCACACTAGCAAAATAAACAAATAGATAATTCAAAAGTATCCTACACCCCTCACAAGATGTTGGATACAGGATACCAAGGAAACCAGCTCGGGTCCGTCCGTTTTGATCCTTGATTGGTACTGCAAGACTCCCAAATGTAGTAAATATAAGACAATCGTCCAGATTTGAATTTCAGAGGATTCAAAGCTAGTGAAAGCTGGTGTGACACTTTACGCCATTTGGTTGGAAAGATTGTGAGGGGTGTAGAAACTTTTGAATTATTGGTTTGTTTAATTTTATTAGTGTGGTTTGGAACAATTTGTCGCGCTGGTTTGAATAGTTTTAAAAAACACCGTAGTGTATGAGAATAGTTGGTGAATAGTGTGTCAAAATAGTGTGTCAAAATAGTGCTGGAATAGTGCGTGAATAGTGTGTCAAAATAGTGTGTCAAAATAGTGCGTGAATAGTGCGTGAATAGTATGTCAAAATAGAGTGTTAAAGTAGTGGGTGAATAGTGAGAAAGTGAGTGAGTGAGTGCGTAAATAGTGAGTGAGTGTGAGTGCGTGTGAGAGAATATTCAGATCGTGAATCTCAGTGCGGAATCCACCATCAGTCTACAGAATCAATCTAGAGGAATAGAAGTCGTAATAAGGGCTCAAGGGGCGCTCATGTCTGGTACAGTACAGGATTTCAATACCTATATCGGTGGTTTGCTAGTATGTGCTAGTATGTGCTGGTATGTGCTAGTATCTGCTGGTATGTGCTAGTATCTGCTGGTATGTGCTAGTATCTGCTGGTATGTGCTGGTATGTGCTGGTATCTGCTAGTATCTGCTAGAATGTGCTAGAATGTGCTAGTATGGAGAGCCTAACTAAATCAGTGATATTCTGGTGACTAGTTACAATTCTTGGCTGAACTCTCCTCTAATTATACTTTGGATTCCATGGACTGCTTGCTCCTGCACCGGACTTGTTAACCCTTTTTTTCTGGCTGGAGTTACACCTGACTACTCCTGAGAAAAGACCCAGTCATAGTGCCTGCCTGCACTCGTTCATACGCAGGGCATGATATGTCACACGCCCCTAAGACTATTTAGTCAACTGCATGTCCCTAAAACTACTTAGTCAACTGCATGTCCCTAAAACTACTTAGTCAACTGCATGTCCCTAAAACTATTTAGTGTGGTAGACGTGTGGGATTCGACTACGACAACACCACGCAAATTTCTCGAACAAAAAGAGCTTGATTGACATGCGGGACGTTTTCCCTGGCAACAACAGCCCCGAGTCAGATGCGCTTGCCTTCACCAGCAATAGGCAGTTCTTCCATGCAGTCTTTGGCACCGGTTCCGTCGTCCACTACAACACTTCAGGTAGTGTCCATGGAAAATACACTTTGCCAGCACAGAAAGTGAGGTGCACTGCGGTGGGTGGAGCCAATGATATTCTATTCCTCACCACTGCTCACGAAAATCACACGGATTTCGATCATGTCATAGATGCCCATGATAAAGAGGGCGATTTGGGAGGGTACCTCTTTCAGTTCAAAATGGAAAAGCCAGTCCAGCCCCAGCACAAGTTTGTGTCGGGATTTAAATAGGCTAATGAATCGATCAAGAATCAACAAAATGATCAACAAAATGAAAAAAAAGATCAAAAAATGATCAAAAAAAGATCAAAAAAAAGATCAAAAAAAAGATCAAAAAAAGATCAACAAAATGAAAAAAAAAAGATCAAAAAATGATGAACAAAATGAAAAAAAATGATCAACGGGAACTGGAAAATTCATTTTTCAAGTGTAACACATGCTGCACAAACTCGTCGACCAATTCATTCTCCTCAGAGCCACCGATTCGGAGCTCGCACCGCCTCATGTTGGCGATTTCTTTCCTGTTCTCGTAAATGGGCTCTTTGGTAATGGACGAGTCAAGTAGAAGCTTCAAGACCACCAACAAATGTGCCCTCAACGACTTGTACGAAAGCATGGACTTGATCAAATGGTCATCTGCGATCCTCAGTAGTACGGCCGAAGTCGCACCTTTGGTCGACCAGTCCTGGTCTGCATCATTAGAGGCTTCATTAGATAATTTCTTAGGTGGTTCTTGAGATGCATCTCCAGACTCTGACTTGGAGTCATGCGTGTGGAAACTATTTAATGTGGTACGTGTCCCTAATACGTCTTCGGGGTGGTGTACGGATGTCCCGGGGGGTACTTAAGTCAAGTTTGGGTGCGAAATCAATTTGCACCCACTTTCTGCGTCCCACCCCATTGCTTTCTCCACCCTTGCTATCCATGAGTCGCAGAAGAGACTACCTCAAGACCGTAGAGCCGCTCGACATCGAGTTGATCAACACCAAAATCTATAATCTCCGGCGGATCGTCAACCACGTGGGCTACGACCACTACCGTGCAGGAATCCACATCCACCCGGTTGTACTGCAATCCATGAACATCCGGTTGAACGGGCTCTGCAACGATATCAGTCCCTGTGATTTTGCGGAGTTCCCGCTGGCGCTTTTGGAGAAGTATACTATTGAGCGCACGGGAGCGGAGTGTGTGATTCCGCAATATTATCTCACCACCGAACGAGAGGCCCAGGCCTTTGCCCTTTTTCTCAAGTACTCGGTTCCAAGGTCTTTGGCGTTCATGCAGGCCAAGATCAGAAGTGGTGGAGACCTTTCGGCTTATGATACGGTGTTTTACTTTCCCTACGAGCAGATCTTCAACAACCGCAACTTCATAGAATGTCCTCTCCCGCACCAAGGGAAGTTTAGGATTGGAAATCTGTCTGTCAAGTATAGGATGGCGTATGGTCCTCCTCGAAGTTTTCGAATCACCCCGGGGGTATAAACTTGCAAAAAAAGGGGAGGAACACCATGAACACCTGGAGATCAAATGTCTTGGTTCCTGGTTGATGAAGTTTCTCAGTATGGTTTTTTCATGCTGACTCATTTCCTCAGTATGAACTCGGTAAAGCCGTTCATTCTGGACTCAGTTTTTTGAAGCCTGAAATGATTAAAGTCAACGTCGTAAGAGGCCCATACTAAGGTTCCTTAAGGCTAGAAATTCCACCGATTTCATGGTCACAAATTGACTAAGATTGACTAACAATTCTTGGCTACGATCACACTGGTTGATTTTGACTAATTGATTTTGAGCCCATTGCTGGTGAGTCAGATACAATGTCGGATGTTTGATAGGTCTTTGGGTGGAATTGGCGCTGACTGCCCAAGTTTTTGGCTCACTGAGAACCCGTCATTGACAAATTACGGACTGACAGATTCCTGAATGGGTGAAATTTTATTGGTGATTCTGTTGAGTCTGGCACATTGACTGATTTGGAATCTTTATATTCCTGCAGAGTGCTTCACTGCCCTAAGCTCTGTATAGATTGGATTTCCTGACTCTTAGTCACTCTAACTACTGTACACTACGGTACTTGAAGGTTCTCTACTGTACGTTACTGTACGCTAAATTACTCTACGGTACTATAAATTACTCTACATAATGCAACCTTAATAAATACACACAACTAACGAGAACCCACACGTGTGGTCATCCTACTTATTCCGTCGAAAAGTTTCACTCCTGCTTCTTCCTTTAGAAACCTAGACCACAGCCTCTAGAAGACCCAAAATTACAAAAAAACTACTCCCATCTAACTCACTTCCTTCCTGCCCGCAATTTCCAGCTACAAAGAGTTATTTCAAGCCATCAATGACGTTTTGATTGAGACTGATGACTCAGACAATTCCGCACTTCGGGATAAGATGATTAAGCGGATTGCCCGGTCCAGACTTACGAGCAATGGCTATGACGATACCTACTTCAAAAAACATGCCACTGAGTACATTGACTTCACCTACAAGAACCCCACCATTTTCCATGGGGTCAATCAGTTCTCCAAGAAATTTGACACTGCTGGGTTCACGTACTTGAGTGAAAAAGGCGATTGGGACAAAATCACCACATATAAGTATTACACTTCCAGAAACAACAATTCAATATTCTTAAAACTCTTCAAAATCTTGATTATTCTCTTTTTTGTTGAAAAACTGTAGCAATTGCGTGCGTCTGTATCCAATGGCCCGTATAGGTAGGATACTTAGGAGGTGAGTGGAACAGAAACCACTCTGAAACCACTCTAGAACAAGCACACACCATTTGATTCATTTTAAGAAAGAAAAATTAATGGAAGGAAACAAATGAAATAACGACTAAGTAATGAATCATCAGGTGAATCATGGGATGATACAGATATTCAAAAATGGAAAATGATGACCCATTTCTGGCCACATTTATGAAGTCTAGCATATACTAACAATAGTTTGTTGAACACCATTTTGACGGTAGACTCACGATCATGTACACCTTGACCAAGATCACAGGTTTCGACAGAGGATAGTCCAACTTGGTGAGTAAAAAAACCCATAACGACTTAACCAAGCGTGCTGATGAGTTGAGCCAAGAGGAAGACCTCAGCAAAACCAGGAAGACCTCAGCAAAACCAGGAAGACCTCAGCAAAAACAGGAAGACCGCAACAAAAACCAGGAAGATGGTAGGCACTACCAAATCTTGGCCAATACCTTGGAGTCCAAGTTATTTTTCATATGCACCTCTGGTTAATACAATTGCCGGGAATGCGGAGGTAGAGCTCCCAGGTATATAAAAAAGTCCTGACCATATTCATTTTTTGAATATCAAAAATAATTTATCTGAAGTATTCCAAGAAGCGTCCAAGATCTACACCCACCAAAAGATTTTATACTCATAGTACCCCAATGAACACTGATAATTCTCCACCTTCTTCTCGGGAACTAAACACTCCTGATGTGTATACATATTTTGAATAATTTTTCAACAAACCCTGCTTCTGTATGAACAGTCCACTGGATATTACACCCTAGGTAATCACAGGTTCTCCTGCATCTACAGGTACCAGGTTCTCTCCAACGAACACGTCAATGGTGTGGCCTTCGAGTATAGACTCCTTTTCAAGAATTCGCGTATGACCTCTCCAGGACGAAGTACTAAAAGGAGTCACAAAATTAGTATATTAAAACTGGAAAATGGGTTAATAGGACAGAGTTCTACATCACTCCAGGTTCCATTTAAATAGCTGTTTTATTGATTTTTTGAACCACTTCTATATGCTTAAAACTTGGAATATTGTGACCGTCCTCAAACGCTATTGGACGTAGGCTCAATTGAAACTTAAAGTCCGCAAGTTTCGGTGTTCAAGAGTTTTAATAAATCACATCCATAGATCTTGAACTTCCTATTTCTACTCTATAGACTGTAGAGTTTTGTTCCGGTCGATTCTCTGCTCTATAGGCGCTTGAAATTGGTACTTTTGAAGTTAGTACTTTTGAAGTTGGTGCTTTTGAAGTTAGTACTTTTGAATTTCGTACTTTTGAAGTTGGTACTTTTGAGATTCGAACTTCCGAAATTCGTACCTTTAAAATTGGTACTTTTGAAATTGGTACCTTTGAAATTCGTACCTTAGAAATTAGTACGTTTAAAATTCAATGGTCCAACAATTTCTTGTCTGTTCGAACGCATAGTTTAACAACCATTAAAATGACTACTTTTGGAGCACCAAAATGACTACTTTTAAACCACTAAAGTGACTGCTTTTGGAGCACTAAAATGTCTAATCAGACGACTAAAATGATTAAATTAGGCCACCAAAAAGACTACTTTTAAAGCACGAGAATGCCCACTTTTAGACTACTAAAATGACTATTTTAGACACCTACATTACTACTCTTACATCATTAAATTATCACTTTTAAACCACTAAATTGCTACTCCTACAGCACCAAAATGACCACTCTGACAGCACCAAAATGACCACTCTGACAGCACCAAAATGGATACTTTTACACCACTAAAACCATTATTTATAAACCACTAAAATGCCTAATTTGAAAGTGAGGTGTTCAGCCCAAATCGGATGGTGCAGGAAAAGTGTAATTTTTAATTTGACAATTCAATGGTCCAACAATTCCTTATGTGTTCGAACCTATAGTTCAACTCCATCTTCTGTTCAAGTCTTTGGGTATGGACTTTTGATATGGTAACTGAAACTCTGGTGGTGCTCTAGTTCCATGAAGTGAATTGGAGCTCTATTGAATTTCTACCGGAAATGGCAGCTCTCTAGGATTGAAGCTCTGGTGCCCTGTCAAGCAACACTAGTGTCGCAACTACCATTGCGGAATATGCGTTGTATTATCTACATTATACAACATTGCATACGACCCCATACTACTACACCACTGTACGGCAATCTACACTAAGATGTTGTACCGTACTATTCTCCACAGCGTGTATATACCATGAAATCCACTGCCTAGCTCTGTATTTCTGTTTTTACTCCTATACTCTGCTTAGTGTTTAGTCTATGGGACTCTACTATAATCTAGTGTACTGTACTGTACTGTACTGTACTCTACTCTACTGTACTGTACTGTACTCTGCTGTACTGTACTATACTCCACTCTACTCTAAATTACTGTCACCAGCAACCTAGCAGGTACGCAGTCACGTATTTCGTAGTGTGTTGTATATAAACCAGGATGTACTATGTTTTGGTTGTTGAGAGTAAAGCCAAAACTTACATATCCCTCTATAATGATGTATACAGTGATTGTCAAAACTATTCAAGCCAACGCCAAAATGCTCCGAATCACACTATCGAAATCACAAAAACGAATGAGTCAAAAATTACTGTTTTTAATATTTAACTGTTACATCCACCAGGTAGTGTCCTACCTAAGGAGGTATTTTAAGCTCTCACTGTCTAATACTAAGAATGGCCATACCAAGTCGCTAAATCCCTACATCGCACGATGTTGGAACGGCGTTCAGTGCAATTGTTCTCGTGCTAAGTTGCACGCTCTTTTTCTCTTAAAGTATTGAAGTACCTGAGACTTCTCCCTCGGTGGAAGCATCGGCGAATGAACATATTAAACAGAGTACCTGATGACCTGCATCTAACTCTATACTCTACTCTACTGACTCCACTGACTCCACTGACTCTACTGACTATATACTCTCTATTATCTAGTATGAGTTCTATATCTCTATACTCTATATAACTCTATACTCTATATATCTCTATATCTCTATACTCTATACTCTATATATCTCTATACTCTATATAACTCTATACTCTATATATCTCTATACTCTATACTCTATATATCTCTATATATCTCTATACTCTATATTCTCTATATACTCTTTATGTTAGATTTCGAACAAAAGGACCGAGACCTATCTTCGCCTCTTTCTTCTCACCAAGACTGGCAGTCTCTCCTAGCCGTGGGAGAATACTACGGGCTTAGTACTCGAACTTCCACACAACCCACAATCCACAGTTCTAATTAACATTCTCCGGCGTGATCCTATTGACATTGCCGAGACCCCCCAATCGCATTTTCACCGCAGTCCTAGCTGCCCATTAAGCTCCCTTCACCAGAGCTAAATTCTTTTGACCAAAACTTAAAGAATCTCGCTTCCAAAAAGTTCAACAGGTCTATGCTGATACAAGCTGTCTCATCAGTTCCCCAAATGCCAGAGAATCCCAGGTGTCACCAAAAATTCGCTTACAGTTCACTTCACCTCACGAAATTTGAAAAGTCAAGTCACCTATCAGTGGCTGCAAACTTTTATCAGTTCGTCTCGACTCTGCTGAACATCCTCAAGATGAAATCACCATTAAAATCACCATTAAAATCACCATTAAAATCACCATTAAAATCACCATTAAAATCACCATTAAAATCACCATTAAAATCACCATTCTACCAGCTGAAGCCATGTTGCCCTATGCCAAACAGTTCTATCGGGATACGCTCATAAGCATCTCTATACGCAACTAAATTGGCATCGAGGCTGGGTGGATCTCAGATACACCATAGGTATTCCCACATATTGAGGTATTTTGAGCCGTCGCTGTCTAATACTAACAATGGCCATACCAAGACGCTAAATCCCCACATCGCATGATGCTGCGACGGCGTTCAGTGCTATTGTTCTCGTGCTAAGGCGCACGCCCCTTTTCTCTAAAAGCATTTAAGTACCTCAGATTCCTCCCTCAGACGAATCTTCGGCGAATGAACATAGTAAACAGAGTACCTGACGACCGGCATCTAACATTAACAGACACTTCACATAAACTG
Source organism: Metschnikowia sp. 13-106.1 (assembly GCA_002374735.1). Lineage (NCBI taxonomy): Eukaryota > Fungi > Ascomycota > Pichiomycetes > Serinales > Metschnikowiaceae > Metschnikowia > Metschnikowia sp. 13-106.1. The sequence continues at coordinate 63,773 of NLAL01000076.1, forward strand.
ATTATTTCGAATCTTTGAAGGTTAGCACTCTTCAGTCATAAATACGAAACTTTTGAATTATTGGTTGTTTAATTTTGCAAGGGTAGTTTGAATCATTTTGTAAGATTCTGTACACTAAAAGATATCTTGAAAAATTCTGTACACTAAAAGATAGCCAGAAAAATATATCACATGTTGACAGTTGAGAGTTGTAATATACACTCCCATAATCTGGAAGGGTTATCCCTGTAGTTTCCAAACAAGCTACTTGAGTGTGGCTCTTCAGTCACCCGCTCAACCGCTTTTATTTGTATGTGGATCTAAAATTATACCCGGAGATCCTTGGATGTTAACACCCCTGTTTTGATGATCTCTTATAAGAATATTCTCATCCCTTCTTATAGGCACCAGCTTTCTCCCCCTTCAGTCTCCAGAGATAAGACGACAACTTACACTAGAGCCCAAAGGGGCTTCGCCTAGACTTTGCCTCTTTTCAACAATACTCAAAATTATTTTATCTGTATACAGTCACATGAACATGCTGTACACGTGCGTGTACTGATTCCTCAAATTCAACAGCACGTTGATCGTGCGCGCACATGAACAGTGATTTCGAGTTCCAGAGTCTACCAACACACAGTATCTTCATTTCCCTTATGCTTCACACCTTCATTTCTTCATTTTCTACTCTTCATCACTTCAACACTAGACTCGCATCCTCTGCTTTTTTTTATGTGTACGTGCTCAATCAGCACTCACATGTCAATGATCCCTCCTTCCCTTCCCCCTCTGAAGGGTCATCCAAATTCACATGTCCACAATAGACATATACTGATCTAGACAGAGCTAGGCAGAACATTAAAATACTCTACAGGACTATACAATATTATACAATGTTATATACTTTTATACAATGTTATATAACAGTTTACAATATTATACAATGTTATATACTTTTATACAATGTTATACAATAGTTTACAATATTCTATAATGTTATACAATATTATACAATGTTATACAATATTATACAATGTTATACAATGTTATACATTCCTATGCTGACCCATACTGATCTACACAATGCTATAAAGATCTATAGAGATCTATACAGATCTATACAGATCTATACAGATCTATACTGATGTATACCAAACTATACAGATCTATACTGATGTATACCAAACTATACAGAACTATCAAACACTATACCGAACCATGCAATTATATTCAGGACTAAACTACACAAATATATCTACAACTGTGTAGGATAGATTAAATAGACTTTGGACTACCTATTGTTTGGTCGGAGATTGGTAAAGGACACAGGGTGGTGTGCGCATTTAAAAGCCGTGCGCGAGGTTATTTTTTTGTATAATATCACATGGCTCAGAAACTACCCCCCCTCGCGCGTCAATAGGGAGGAATTGTAAAAGGAAAGGGACGCCTTTTCATTTTTGTTGAGGGTGAAACGGATTGCAAAAGGCTTTTTGGGACTGCCTCTTTTTGATATTCGTTACTTGACTTTCGGTTAATATAACGCATGATATCCTGAAGTTGATGTCCTGAATTTGATGTCCTGAATTTGATGTCCTGAACCTGAGACTCTGAACCTGAAGTCTTAAACTTTGAGTATGTGCAATATCCTTTCTGCTCCCCGCCCCTAACTTGTATTCAAGTGAGATTTATGAAACAATATTCATGAAAAGCTAGTAAAGCTTAATAAGCGTACAATAGTTTGTTTTTTTCTGACAATTTCTATTTTTTTTTTTTGTCATTTTTGGTCATTTTGTTGTCATGATTTGTCACATTTTGTCATTTTTTTGTCATGGTTTGTCATGGTTTGTCATGGTTTGTCAGATTTTGTCACAATTTGTTGCCACGGTTGGGGGTGAGATTCGGGGTTATTAACACAATCACATGCAAAACGCCTGGCCCCTTCAAGAAGTCCTTTGATTCAAGGAGTCCTGGTCAATCCCGACCTGAGGCCAAATGGAAATTCGAGCCGGCTTTCTAAGTTCTCAAGAGGGTGGTTATGATCCATCATGCACGTTGTTTTCCAAACTCGTATAAGAGTCCCGGGCTGCTATGACTGATTCATCCATCAACAATGTTAACAAAATACCTCACATGTTTGGTCTTAGTGGTAATGGCCTCAGCTGCACTGTTATCCCCCCTTGACGAGCCTTCTGCGAACGATGAACCTGCTGTGAACCACCAAAACGAATTCAAAATGGACGTTCCAATGTCGCGCAGAGATCTTCATGCGAGTGGTTCCTCTTACAGGAGCGTTGACTTGGCCAAGCGGGGTGGCAAATACTTCAGTCTCCCAATATTCTTTCGAGATCTGGCGTTTTATACAGAACTATACGTGGGTTCCCCAGGACAAAGAATCGAGGCTTATGTCCAGTTGAGAGATCCAGATACAGTTATTTTAGAGACCAATTCAAAGTGTCATGTCAAAAAGAAGAGAGAAGTACAGCTCAAACGTGCGATTCTGGAGTACAGCTCAAAAGCCTCGCAAAGTTTCGTTGCGGAGAAACACAGTGGAGCTGGAAAAGCGAAGGAATCAGAAGAAGGAATGCCCAGTTACCTGGCTATAAGTAAGCGAGAAGAAGGGAATTGCGATGCCCATATCTTCAACAAAGCCAAGTCCAAGACGTTCAAGATCCACGAAGCAGATCCTCTGTTTGACATGCGTTTTATTAATGGCTTGTCTGCTCAAGGTGTATGGGGCTCAGATAAGGTTGGAACATCACAAACAATGGTGAAAATGGCCTTTGCTGTATCCAAATCATCAAACCTAACTTACAGTCAATTGGGCCTTGGGACGCTAGAAAGGACTCGCTTCAAAACACAAAACGGAAAGCAATATGTAAACTTCCCAGTGGCTTTGAAAAATGTGGGTTATATCAAAAAAATGACTTACTCTTTGTTGTTGAACGAAGAAAAACCTGAGAAGGGTTCAATTCTTTTTGGTGCCGTTGATCATAAGAAGTATGTTGGGAAGTTGCAAACCGTTCCGATTGTGTGTGCATTTAATTCGGGCAACAGTATGGATGTAAATATTATCCTTAGCAAAATGTACTTGGAAAACTCTAAGCAGAAAGTGGTCCTTTTGAACGAGCCAATTGCAGCCTTATTCGGCTTGCAAAACAATTTTCAAGAACTCCCTATCAATACCTATCTTGCTTTGGTTGAGCTGATGCTGGGAGTGTACTGGTCAGAATATGACATTTACATGGTGGATTGCGCATACAGGACCGGTACGGGAAATATAGTCTACGACTTTTCTGGAATTAAGATAAAGATGCCATTGAAAGACTTGGTCGATATATACAATGGTGTATGCTACTTGAAAGTTATGGAGGCCAAAAGTTCCGGCACGTACTTGCCATTTACTTATTTCAGCGTTCCGTTTTTTAAGAATGTCTACATGAACGTTGACTTGGAGAATAATGAGGTTTCAATGGCGCAAGCAAAATTTACAAACGAAGAAGATATTCAGGAAATCAGGACCACCGTGCCAAGGGCCGTGAAAGCTAAGGGCTATTCCTCTACTTCAGTAGCTTCCAGTGTTAGTAGACCCACGGTTGCTATATTCAACGTTTGAATGGACGAATAATTCAGATTTAACGACCTCTGGGTTTCAAACGACTATGTTCTGAATTTTTAGGGACAATCAACTTTAGGACCATAATGAAGCGACAATGAAGCCACAATGAGGCTAAAATCGGGCCCAAATGGAGATCGAAATATGGGTCCAAGCTTGGAATTATACCTGCATTTTGTTTCGGGCTGAGTGTTCCTATGGGCAGTATGAAGATTTGTTTCTTTTATAAAACCTCGGTTGGTGACTTTACAATGGTAGCCTTTGTCTAGTTGTGTTTGCTATGGGATGAAGGTTTTGATTTTAGTCACTCCATTTCGTGGATCTTGAATTTGATTTTTTTATGGAATTGAAAATACTCAAAATGTGTAGTGTCCAAGAGACAATGCCTAGTGTTTCAATAATAGAAAGAGACTGGCTCTACTGGCAACCTATGTTTCTTCAGGTTTCATATGGCTGATCCTATGGCCTATAGCCTAGTCTCACTGTTAATTTCAAACACTTCCCTTTTATTCCTGGGATAAATAGGGACAGGAAAGGTACTGAAATCTCCAGCACTGAGTTATACAGGAGCAGACTCAAGATCTCCAGTACGTCTCCGAACGTTCTTGTGTACTCTCAGAAAGTTTATGTGTAGTCTCAGAAAGTTCTTGTATGAGTTTTCGAAAGTCTTGTATGAGTTTTCGAAAGTCTTGTATGAGTTTTCGAAAGTCTTGTATGAGTCTTGGAAAGTTCTCTTGGTACGAGAGTTGGGAGGTGTGCGGTGATCAATAAAAATCTACCGTGACACTCATACCAATGGGCAGTTCCAAGAAACAAGCCACCAAAAATCATCATGTACTAAGCTGGCACTTCAGAGATTCTCTGACATTTCACACTTCAGCTAATTGTCAAAACTGTCTGAAAAAGCTGAAATTTTCCCCGTACATTTGGAAGTATTATTTGATGACATCCTTTGCAATAAATTGAATTTGTTAGAGTAAGAATTTAAGAACTAATATGATTGGAAAGCCCCAAGCAATATCACTTTTCAGACCCCAAAAAGACGCAGAAGAATTTATAACATGATTAGCAGTTGAATAGACATTTTTCTTTGTATATTAGAATTATGATTTTTCGCTTCCTTTCTCTATTCTATTTTGTCTTCCAGCCCTCTCTTTACCATTTCCTCTGTTCTGAGAGCTCTCTTTTTCTCTTCTTCTTTCTTCTTGTCTCTCTTGTTTCCTTTCTTCTTCTCTTTTCTTCTCTTTTTCTTCTCTTTTCTTCTCTTTTCTTCATTCTGTCTCGTTAAAAACATATCCTATGTGTAAAAATTTGGATTAGACTCGGAATTGAACCAGTTGAAATTGAACCAGTCAAAATATCACTAGTCTAAGTGCAGTTTCGGCCCAGTCAACTGTGACCAGGCTTGGTCATGGCCAAGAGGTACTGATTTATTCTCTGCTTGCTTCTTCTCCTATCCACTACTATGTATACACTTGTTGGTGGCTAAACTAGGGGATACCTCCTAAATGGTGTATGCCAAGAAATGTTGCCAAGAAGTACTTCTTAGTGTCAAGAGCCACCACAAAATGTACTCGTCATATTTTTAGCTTCTCTTCAAGCTTTTTCCACTCTTAATAATGGTAATTTGGTAACTATAAGTAAATATCGCAAACGAGGCTTAAGCTAATGTCTTCGGCTCTTGATATATTGTACTCAAATCCTACTGTTTATTCACCGAAGATGCCCCAAAATGGGAAACTGGTCTACTTAGGGTTCAATGGAGACGTGCGTGGAAACACACCAAAGCAATCGGTGAAAAAATCTGGTACAATGGCTTGTGACGGTCTTTAAAGGCAGTCGTAGGTTTAGATATTTCAACTCATGTTTTAGTATATATTGATCTACAGGGATATAAGTTGTACCTTACAAGACCAAAGTCTTGGACGAGGTGCGAGGTGGGTAAAAGCTTTTCCCACACTAGTGACTTGCACATAGTGCATCACCTAATGTCAACGAGTACTGAGCAATTACGGATGAAAGGTATTTTGGGATATGTTGTATACAGCCCACTAAAAGACAATAGGGCTGTATATATTTTGACCAAAGGGCTGTATATATTTTGAACAAGAAGGTTGTGCTTACTTTGAACAAATGGCTGTACATACTTTGAACAAATGGCTGTACATACTTTGACCAAATGGCTGTACATACTTTGAACAAATGGCTGTACTTACTTTGACCAATAAGACTGGGCTGAAGTTAGACGAACAAAAAGTATAAGCGGTGGCCCCGTCGTATCAGACTTTGGTCTTGTATGGTACAACTTACATATTACATATTCCTGTATAACAATATATATACTAAAAGATAAGTTAAAACATAAACGCATCCAAAGTATTTCCAAACTACTAATTGTCCAATTGACTGAACCGTAGGAACAGGTCAAATTATCTCTGTCCAGTTGCTGATCGTCTGTAATCGTTTTTTCGCATTACCTCACCATTACTGCCTACCCTTCCAGTGTTAGACATGGGATCTACTCGACTGAGTTCAGGATAGCATTCCCTTAATCAGGCACATAAAAGCACTTTAACGCCTCAATAAAGGTATATAGTGATAGGAAGATCATGAGAGAGTTTTGGTGTGGTTGTGGGAGGTAGTGAGCTTGGTAATGATGGGTGCAAAATACAAGCACAGTACAGTACATTAGAATGCAGTACACTTTAGTACAGCGTATTACAGTACAGTAGGAAACTCTTCGGAATACCAGGAGATGCAAAAGGAATTGGAATACATGGAAAACGAGCTTCTGAAGGTCCCAGCTGAGGTGGAAGAGGGCGAGAGCAAAAAGTACGCCTCCTCTGTCATCAGCCAATATTTCATTATCACCAAGAGAGCTTTCCAACAATACTGGAGAACTCCAGGTCACATCTATGCCAAGCTTTTTTTGGTTGTTTCATCTTCATTATTCAACGATTTCTCGTTCTTCAAGGCAGGTACTTCCATGCAAGGCTTGCAGAATCAAATGTTTTTGATTTTCATGTTCTACATGCCTCTCAACACCTTGGTTACATGCTAGGTATTTGCTGACATTCACCTTTTTCTTTTTCTTTTTATTTTTACCATAATCATATCTACCATAGTGAGAGCTGTGTACCATAGTGTGAGCTGTGTACCATAGTGAGAGCTGTGTACCATAGTGTGAGCTGTATACCATAGTACAGAGCTGTATATAGTAATTGGTAATGTCGGGATACACGTTGCTACAGTGTAGTAAAAATTACTATAGAGTAGTATAGGGAGATGGAGTCATTGAGTAGCATGTAGTGGATGGAATTGATTAACAGTTTAGTGCAGTGGCAGATGGTAAAAGTAATAGAGTAAAGTAGATTATGGAGTGGATCTTTGATGTAGAATGTGCACATATGATGCTAACAACTTGTATAAGCTCAAACCGAACGGAGATGAGAATGTTGAAAACCAGCAATGAAAAGAGCGCACTCTGATAACCACGGCTTGCTAGTTAGCCAGCCATCTGTTTTTTGCGGCAATCAATTGTGCTTACAATGAATGGCGTGATGAAGGAAGAATCTCCAAATATATAAAGGGAACCTCGCCCCATTTATTGTTACCATAGAATCGAACATCAAGTGCCCGGAGGTATACCAAGATATCTCCAAGAACCAGATCCACCAAAAGATCTCGTATTAATAATACTTCACTGAGCACTGACAACTTTTCTTCTCCTAAAGTAAACACTTCCCCTAGAGGATCCAAAGAAAGGTGCTCAATCGTCGCTCCATGCTTGGAGATATGCTCAACTATGACTCCGATGAGTTCGATACCGACGACACCTCGGAAATCACCGACACAGACACAGACCTTGCTCTGTCTTCCGTGTATTCCAGCAATGCTGCCTCCAGCAACATTCGTTTGGACCGCCAACGCAGTGTAGTGGAAAGGTACGGTACCGTCAGCCGGAGATCAGCCATGCCCAAAAGAAGAAACACAGACACAGACCTTGCTCTGTCTTCCGTGTATTCCAGCAATGCTGCCTCCAGCAACATTCGTTTGGACCGCCAACGCAGTGTAGTGGAAAGGTACGGTACCGTCAGCCGGAGATCAGCCATGCCCAAAAGAAGAAACACTGATAAAAGCTCGGTGTATAGCTCCAGCATCCAAGGTTCGACGTACGTCATTACCCGGTCTCCCGGGGTAACCAATAATGTCTGTGGAAGAACCCAGGCATAAACCAACCAATAGATTCATGTATCATCCAAGATCATAACTATCTAGGACCCATAAACTTCCATAATAATCAATCCAAGATCATACCTATCTAGGACCCATAAACTTCCATAATAATCAATCCAAGATCATAACTAAAAAAATCCAGATGATTGAGCAAGAAAATGCTCACAGATGTTAGCAGCACCCAGCACTGAATATCATGTTAATTAAGCATCCAATGTACCAAACTGACCTAGGCCAGAATGAATCCCAATGACCAGTAAGTAAATTGACCTCTGCTGACATGATCTACCGATAATGATGCCATAATGGGCCTCTCGGTCATCCCATTTCCAATGGTTTGAATCCAACGCCTCCTTCTTGCTAGGCCAGTATATCAAATTCCAATTCCCAATTGATACACGTCTGTATCCACGCATTCCATTAATCATACTGGGGGGATACACCGTATCAATGTCAATCGGTGCATTGGCATTCATACCAAGATCAAACCAAAGTCAGGTAACTGCCGTAGTAGGACGCTTATATGGCGAACCCAGTCCACCAAGTCCTTGAGTGTGTATTTCTTGTAACTCCGTGAGTATTCCCCATTCCCTCTGAACCACATTGTATACGTGTTGGATGCACACCTTATCATTCAATAGCATGCCAATGTATTGCCCGTGATTTTAATCCCAATGTATCGCCGTGATTTTAATCCCAATGTATCGCCGTGATTTCAATCCCAAAGTACCCCAATTCTATTCTTTTCATGAATAGATATTGGAGGTATTCATATCAATTCCTCAATGAAGAGAGGATAAATCGTGGATACCACGGTCTTGACCATACTCAGTCACTGGAGTTAACGGTTTGCCCTTCCAGTCCTTGTTTTAATAAACCGATATCCAATTTCAGGCCAGACAGTCAGAATTGCCTTATTAAGTCAGAAAACTGGAAACACACACTTCGATTTTCGTACTCTCTTCATGACTAATTCTGACAATCACTTTTCCAGTCACATTCTCAGTCACTCACGTTCTCGGCCAGTCACTCACGTTCTCGGCCAGTCACTCACTTTGTCGGCCAGTCACTGATTAGGTCAGTCAGAGCCAGTGTCATTCTTCTGTCTGTATGAATGGCTATCAAATTAAAGTCAGTGTCACTCATGCAGTCACTCACACAACCACTTATTTTGGGTCCAGTGTGTCGATCTATTAATCACTCAGCAGACACCAATTGAATCTCTGATTCAGTCGCTCACTTAGTTTGTCTGTGTGGTCGTACAGCTGGTCCATCACTCAATCACTAATTTTCTGTGACATTCTAATACTCGAATTCTAGTCACCGTTGAAACCAAGTCACTCAATCACTCAGTCACTCAATCACTCAGTCACTCAATCACTCAATCACTCAGTCACTCAATCACTCAATCACTCAGTCACTCAATCACTCAATCACTCAGTCACTCGGTTCTGTACCATAGTCCCAATCACATTATGCTTCATATTCTGAGTAAGCACTAGGTACCGGAAGTGAACATCCCGACTGAAGTAAACGAACCACCAAAGTCTTCAAATGCTTAAACTCAGTCAATAAGAACATTTTAGCATTTGTGGATGGTAGATCCATGACTATGGCAGGGCTTTGGCGGAGAATGAAGACTAATTTATCGAACAAAACTCCATGTCTAGACTGGCAACTTTCGTAGTTCGTTCCAGAAAGTTCTCTACCGAAAAGAAGTATTCGAAGAGAGCTCCAGCGAATTTAAGCAATCGAAGAGTTCTCAAGTGGAAATTGATTGTGCATTGAATTCTGGAACAACACTCCCTTGATGCACGACTCCCATAATAAAAGACATGACTGCATTGAACCAAAACCGCGATATCATCAATTAAGACGAAACCCAGGCTCCAAACTCAGAAACACTCTTTAAAGCAGCCACATCAAAACAAGAGCAAAGAGGGACCACAGGAATACTCATGGTCTTCGGACAAAGTACGTCTAGTAGACCTAGTAGTGACTCACCCTCTTTTATTATCCAAATCTGCTTCAAAAGAATTGGCTTAATTCTGGTATTAAGCCTCGCCATCCAATCCTATCAAAGGCCATTCTATAACGTCGCACCGCATCGATCATTGTCCTAGGCACCAGGATAAAATGACACAAAAAACCCAAGTTTCTATTTTTACAAAGCATTCTATGCATTTTCGGCTTTGTGCTCTTCTTTTTCATCGAAGATTCCTTTTTTTTCTTTTTTCATAAAAACGGCGTTTCGTGATCGTGTGTTCCCTTTCCACGACTTCATCGCGCATCAATGCATGCAATGAGTTACTATTTTTAATCACTCCATGATATTTTTAGACGGCTGCAAAAAGTATATAAACCGGTTGAATCTTCATTAATTTAAATATTCTTCATTACAAACACAAACACAAACACAAAAAACAACAAATACGATTATTTACAATGCAATACCTTCCATTTATGAGCTTCCTCGCCGTAGCACTTGCTGGTCAATCCATTGGCCCTGTGCTCATTAGGTCCGGTTCCCAATACCAATATGCTCTGTT